>BOPP01000247.1:1301930-1329430 GCA_017312745.1 Gryllus bimaculatus
CGACTTGCTGGGCCGATCCCTCACTTGATCGAATTTCTGGGTCTTTCCCCCATTTGATCGACTTGCTTGGTCGATCCCCCACTTTATCGACATGCTGGGTCGATCCGTCACTTTATCGACTTACTGGACCTATCCCTTACTTGATCGACCTGCAAGGCCGATCCAATCTTTGACGGACTTGCTGGGGAGGTTCGTCAGGCTTGCGGGGGGTTCGCAGCGTCGATCACTTTCCTTCCTTCAGTAGCCCTGGCGGAGAGTTTGTTTATTAACATGCATGGGATACATACGCCGCAGCTCAGGCTTTTGTGGCAAAGAAGAGGACGGTGCTTAAATAACCAATTTAATTACTACAACTAATCGGCGAGAGGTCGGCCTACGCATCAGGAGACCATGCGAGCGCGCACCGGGCAATGATTGCGGCGAGGGGCGTCCCTTCACGTCGGATTGTAGGATCAAAAAAATAGTGGTTAATCCTGGTTAGAAGGTAACTTAGTCCTTCGTTTTGAGCCTGAAAAACCATCGTCAGGTTTCTGCATTTAGTTCGCTTAAAGAGTAGAATTTTGTTCTCTGCTAGAATAAAGACACCATATATTTTAAAAGAGGCTAAAGTTTAAGAGAGAACACCCGAGACAAGGAAACAAGAAGTTTGTTGAAATTATATGCGCCTTCTCACAGTCGCACTCGTGTTTTTCATAGATCTGAGTCATTCTTCAAAGCGGATGTAACAATCCCATACGTTTTATGTAATGAATAATAATTTTTGTCCTATTTGAAGAATGAACAGATTGTATTTGAGCTTCGAAGTGTTTGAGAAGTTGCATGAATTGGTCGGTTATTGTTATAACTAATGAGAGAATAGAAAGCAATGTAAAAATCAGGAAGCTGATATACTGTATCGGCTGTGTATCAAATGCGGACATTTTAGAATAGTTTCATATTTCAAATATTTTCCTTCGCCTATCAACAATTGCACGAAATGAAAATCATATTATTATTATTATTATTATTATTATTATTATTACACTATTATTATTATTGTTGTTGTTGTTCCAAACATTAGTTCATATGTCGCAGGCACGAAATGTGTTGGCAAAATACCAGAAACCGCCGGCGATTGTCACGACATTCACAGTAGTTTCACAAATTTATGCACTGTAGTTCTAAATTGAAAGAAATTCCAAATTTTCTCAGTGTAAAACAAATATTTAACTCTGAACTTGAAACAATACAAATTGATTTTCTCATTAAATTGATGACTGTACATATTACGTTGCACATTTTACAAACAATATGAGATTTTCCGCGATGGATACATTTTAAAATATTCATAACACAACTCCAATATATATAATTATATATACATATATGTATAAATACGTTACTTATACATTTACATATACTTACGTGTAATTTTGGAAGTATACTTAGATTACATTTAACCGGATGTATTCTATTTTGGTGATGAAAATCAATTTTTCACTATTAACAATGTAAACGAACGTGGCATCGAAGAAATGGTTTGTTTCCTCCTGCTTTATGTATGCAATTGTCATTATGTACACATATAGAAACAGTCTTTATGTTATCAAGTTACGCATGAGAGCAGTGTCCTGTCAACAACGTTCACGTAATCGTGACGTCAAGAGCATGAGTAACTTTGAGGTTTCACAGACAGTCTGCCCTTTATTTCCAACGGAAGTGTTATCAGATTGTTTTGCGCAGAAGTAATCGTATACAACAGTTCTCATCACATGACACCAGAGGTTAGGCTGTTCAACCCTCCTTAGGACGGTTGATTTTAATACGAGTATACAGTGCACTTTTGAAAATATCTGCTTACCATTTTCAAAATATCTGCAATGAAAAATTGGCGACAAAATGCTAAAATATTTTCGAAAGAGTAAAAAAAATCCGTAATACTACTTCATTCTTCTTGTAAAACTTGCAAGCGTATACCTTCTCAAAAAGTCATTCCCGTCTTCAGTCGTATTGGCATGTGAGTAAAATATAAAATATACAAAACATATTTTTGTATTAAAATTTAAAATTGAATACATGTAATCCACAAAGTGAATCAATTCGGAAGGAAACTAGTGGGCTACGAAATGCCACGGACATTTTCGCACTAGTTTTAACCGGTTTGGGTGGCTTAGGACATCAATTATTGATGGCACTGCAGGGCCTGCGACGGGGAGGCCTTAAGGTTCGAGTCCCGGCGGTGGCAAGAGCTTCGACACTAGCTAGAACGGTTAAATTCACCCGTTGTCTGGAGGAAAACACTAGCTCCTCTGATCGATAGTTTTCCGTGGTTTCTCCGATCAACACGCGGCGAGTGCCGGAGCAGTTCCCTATCAAACAGGCTACGGACCGCGCGCGATCCTTGACCTATCCTCGACCGTTACTTCCATACATTTACACTTAGATGCACTACACTACCAAACATGTCGGGAGTATAGAAATCCCGGTGAGGCTGTGCCCCGCTGATGGGAGATACCTAGTAGGGAAAACCCCACAAGCCGACATGAAGGTCAGCGCCGGACCTCGCCATCACCGAGGGAAAAACACCGGTACCTACCGCGTTAAAATATGCACTACACTGCAGAGACTATTAATGTTAACAGTTGACGCGTCAGGAACCACTAATCAAACAAATTTTGAGAAAACATTTGTGTATGAATTAACGTCAACTATTTTAGAGAAAAGTTTGAAAATGTTGAGCCTTCAGGTAAAGTAGTCCCAAAAATGAAAATATCCGTTTAAAGTTTGCAAAGTCTCGAGGTCGTACAGATCTATTGGAATTTAAATCTATTTGAGAGAAAATCATCAGATAAGTTTAGGAGGAAGCATTCACCAAAGACAAAAGGTTCGCGGTAGATAAATTATTTTGTATCAAGTATCCACAAAACATGATTCCGTACAACACAACATGTCAACATTAACAACAATTCTGAACAATATTATCCAGTATTTCGTTACATGAGCGTGGGAATACTTTTTTATGTCAAAATATTGCTTATCTCTGGCGCACGATTCCAACATTTTCTCTTCTTACGAAGCAAGACGGGAAAGTCAAAACCAGTGGCTTTCACCGATTTTTTGTTTAAAGTACAATAGAATCTCGCTAATTCAAATCTCGCCAATTCGAAATTTCAGATTATTCGAACGAAATTCGTGATGGAAACAAAATAAATTAAATGTTTATTTGTAGTGTAAAGAAATAATTTTATAATTGCTGTAGAACTGAACCCTAATTATTGGAACACAAGTCAAAATGAAACGTTCTTTGCTCTGTTAACTATGGTATATATCACATGTGTATGTAGCTGTAATTTTCACTTAAAGGAACGTGCGAAATTGGTAATCTTCTTTTACCGTAAGGAACTGAATCTGCTTGATGATGCGATGTTACAAGTAGATCCGTACAATGCGATGTTACAAGTTACGATCCGTAGTATGATGCGATCGTTACGCTACGTTGCCATTTTCTCACATCGCCAAGCTACATTGCATAGTCTGGTCATCCTGTAGATGTATTTGAATCTTTTCCGGTAATCCAAACGTTCCCGAATCCAAAAGTCAACGCCTTAAAAAAACACCCAATAATTAGTTCGGATTACCGGGTTTCTATTATAATAGCACTAAATAAATATATATTTCAATTTTTTCCCTGGATAGACCAAAGGGCAACTAAAAATTTCGCAGATCTCAATTTTCTTTCAATCCAATTGAATTTTAAATAACGCGACAAAAAGGATAAATCTTGTTTCAGTCTGTATTAAATACTTTCCTATAATATGTTGTTAAGTCAGAATTTACGATTTGGATGTCCTTTATACCGAAAATATGGCGAAACCGCCGTCCGTCTGTGAACAACACACAATGTTAAAGCAAGCAGGATTTTGGCCGAAATTGACATTCACCTACCGACCTGGTCGCTGCCGCAAATGGAAGAACTGACCTCATGGCGGGTCTACTTCCCCTCACCTGCGCTCCATGTCGCGTAGTGTTTATCGCACGATCCATCAGCTAACGCGATAGCCGTCTTTTCCACCGTTCAACGGGCTCAGTATCGGCGTGCATCATCAACTGTTTACGCAAACTCCATTATCATAATGCCCATCTTAACGCGCCGCGCGCGCCCACGCACGCGCGTGCAAGTGGCTTTGAGGGACGCGTTGAGCGCTGGACGTGGGCGTGGCCGTGGGAGCTGCTGGGGAGTGGGGATAAAACTCGATGTCGATGTTTTAATAAATCATCGATGCATTTGAACATAGATTTTTTAAAGTGCATGTTTTTAAAATCGATGTTGTGCGTTCGATGTTTTTACCAGGTTGATGTTGCGTCGAAATTGCGGGTGAATGTTTATAGCATCGATGTTTTGTGTTCGATGTTTTTACGAGGTTGATGTTGCGTCGAATTGCGGGTGGATACGTGCGCAATTAGAACGAACGAGGCAAGTGTAGAATGAAGATAGTGAATAGAAGATTGCGAAATGTGCTCAGTTGAGGTAGGGAGTTTGCATTTTTCAATTGATTAATTGATGTTTTTGAGCGTGTCAACTTCTATTGCCATTGACCCCGCTGGCGTAGGAAACGTTTTATCCCGGGAAGTGGAGGTGTGCTTGGTGGTGAGATAAGGCACTTCAATCTGAAGGAGAAGAGACGTCAAAGTCTTAGAGAAGGAAACCAATTTAAATTAAATAAAAGGGGAAAACGCAAAGTACACTTGAGGGGATTTAGAAAAGGTCCGAAAGAATATTACTGGTTTCTCAACTACGAATTAGGCAATTTTTTCACTAATGGACTTAAAGCAACCAACAGCAATCTCGGGCTTCTCCACAAAGGCAGACACTGAAAAATTAGAGGAGTGGTCGAGAGATTGCTGTACGCTACCCTGTGCAAGAAAGCCCTTTTAGGAACTTCAAGCACGGCGTAGAGTAAAGCAATCGACAACAATAACTCGAACACTCTTTATTACCTCTTTTGGGCATCTGCGAATGCACAACTGATCGATATTGCTGTCGATAGCTGCACGTTACGCTGCGCTTCAAGTCCCTATTGCAAAATAATTTATCTTACAAGAATCGATAATCAATCAGATAAAGAGGTCGATGACAATGGTCATGCCCGAGGTGCGGCGTGGCGAGAGGAACGGAAAGCCAAGGACGCTGTTCATGAAGGTCGCCGATTTAGATCTGAGGTAAGAATAGCAGGACAGGTCGGAGGTTTAAAGAGGCGCACATGTGGCTTTTTTACCCGGTCGAGTAATTGCAATTTAAGGTCATAAATCCGCTGGTAAATCTTAAAGTATTCAAACTCGTCGAGTCCTGATTTTCAATGGGTTGACCGTATACTGAATGTGTCTGCGCATCTTCATGCCTTGAAAACAATATTGCTAAGCCAGTGAAGGAAAATGGCCCAGGAAACATTAGACGCGCAAATCCGAACAGGAAATAAACAATGAATCCTGAACGTGAGCTCTTTGACGAGAGATATGGAGGACACGAAGTCAAAGAATGATCGTGACAAATGTGTTAGCCACTTCCGAATTTAAACAGTACGATCGCATGTTCGATTTTTATTGTAGTTGATTGTGAACTTCAGTTTTAGGATGAGGACCGAATTATGATTGTGATGAGGTGGTAGGCTAAGTAGGAGATTTAAGTAGAAGGCTGCCGCACCCGGAAGCCTCAAGTTCCTTAGGAAATGAGGGATCGAACCATGGATCGAGAACCGTCTAACACGTGTGCGGCAAGTGCCGTGGCAAGGACGATTTTTTCTCTTCCTCCTTCCCTCTCCTTCCCCTTCTCTCTCTCCCCTTCTATTTCTCTTTCTGTCAGACACACACACGCACGCGCACCAGCCGGACGCGCACGCGCGCGCGCACACACACACACACACACACACACACACACACTATGTTCTCCCTCTCTCTCTCTTTCCCCGTCTCTCTCTCTCTTTCCCCGTCTCTCTCTCTCTCTCCCCGTCTCTGTCTCTCTCCCCGTCTCTCTCTCTCTTTCCCCGTCTCTCTCTCTCTTTCCCCGTCTCTCTCTCTCTCTTTCCCCGTCTCTCTCTCTCTTTCCCCGTCTCTCTCTCTCTCTTTCCCCGTCTCTCTCTCTTTTCCCGTCTCTCTCTCTTTTCCCGTCTCTCTCTCTTTTCCCGTCTCTCTCTCTCTTTCCCCGTCTCTCTCTCTTTTCCCCGTCTCTCTCTTTTCCCGTCTCTCTCTCTCTTTCCCCGTCTCTCTCCACCACTCTCCCTCGGCCTCTTTCCCTCCTCTCTGTCTTTTCTCTGCGCACGGAGGCGAAATGCACGGGGAATGACGAAGCGACGCCGCCGCGCCTGTCTGGACCGCTCCGCCCCGCCCCGCCCCGCGTTAACTGCTGCTCAGCCAAGCGGCGAAGGCCGGCGCGCGGCGCGTGCGCTGTAATCGAATCGCGCGACACGACATGCGATGAGTTTCTCAAATTACCCACTTCCAACTAATATTACATTGGACAGAAAACCGATCACCATCATACTTTTGAATGAAACTAACTTCGCGCTAGTCCGAGATTGAAAATGACGTGTACCACTCCGAAAAAAATATTTAGTAGTAGTTTGAAACACGGAGAAACATTCTGTTTTAAAAATGCCTGAAAATAAATCTATTGTTTAGTTTAAAAATTGTATATACAATTTGAGAAGTACTCTCCGGTAAATAGTATTATGCATTATATTTTGAATAAATTATATTTGACTAAAATATTCAGTCAATTACGCTTCATTAAAAAATGGGAGCCTATCAACTGTAACGCAAATTCTTAATATCTCTATTGCTTTGCATCCATATTTACCCTATGTATAAATATGAGATTTGATAATTCGAAAAATTGGAAAACTCAACCTTTGTTGCCCTTTCAGATAGCAATGTTTTTAATTTGTTAACAAAAAATCCATTATTAAGCATCTTACTCATCAACACGTAATTTACAAACTATTCTTTCCGTTCTGGATGCATTTGTAAATAAGAAAGCATTTGAAGTAGATTATTGAATACATTCGATAATCGACTTGTGACAATATTTAATATCACAATTAATATAAAATTCTTTAATATAATTAAAATATTACGGAATGGGGTTAGTATAAAGCGGATTGTCGATGTGCCATTGCAAATAACATTGAGCAATCATGACGCAGCCTCTTTTTTCAAGTAACCTTCCTTCTTGCATTAATAATTACTGTAATATTTTGTAATGAATTTCGAACAGTTGAAAACGAGAGTAAGATAAACGTGGTGAAGCGAAAGTGAAGATTCACATCTTGCAACATATGATTAGGAAATTCAAACTGGTTCTCGAACTGATGTGGTACTGGTCTCTCTCCCCAGGTCAAACCTCGATAATTTGTACTCATTCTGATGTAAATGGCTAAAAGTAAGAACGAATGTTATTATGCAACCTTTTTGCAGTGAAATATTCCTGTAACAAAGACATTACTTCAGTTTCGTTGGTGTACTATCTCGCCTACTCTGTCATTGGTACAATGTCTACTTCGAAAACTCTAAGGAGGAGGTTCTCGGACCTTTGACATATAGTTTTCTCTCGAGCAAGAAGCTGGCTGTGAACGGTGGAGTCCATCGGATTACACCGGTCTGCAACTCACGGACCCACCCACCCACCTGCCGCGTGGCGAGGCGTGGCGTTGCGTTGCGTCGCGTCGCGTCGCGTCGGCGGTGCAGTCTGCTAGTGAAAGTGGCCGCGCGCTGTTCCCACAACCCCAGCCTGTTCCCGCCGCCCTCCCACCCGCCGAAACAGGCCGCGGAGAAAGCCGGCCCCCGATAGGCGCCCTCACCCTCCTCACCCAGGCCGACTGCCCGCATTAGGAAGCAAATAGCGCCCGCCGCCAGACAGGAAGTGCGCCAAAATCCCCCGGCAAGGCGCGGACGCAGCGAGCCGACCTGACCCACGGCGGCCTCCCCTGCCCCGCCCCCCTGGCCCGCCCTACCTCGTATGTTTATAATGAAACCAGATAATGAAACAAGTACGTATGATGTGTGAATGTAGTGAAAAGAAAAAAAGAATCTCGCCCGTAAAATAACAAACTCTGTAGAATTATAGTATTAACAAAACCGATCTCCGAGAATAAGTTAGTAATGCCAGAGTGCAAGTAAGTTAACTTTAGGACTAGTATGTAAAGCTTAGCTGTAGAAAAACTCCCTCCTCTAGGTGCTTAAGCCGCAAGGCAGGAGTTTGTTGTAAATAATTTGAAGGAAATAAATTCCCCTTCTCCGCAGGGTTACTGCGGATGGGACAAAAGAAAAACCCTACCTCGCCAGGCCACGTCCCGTCCTGTCCCACCCCGCTTCCCCATGACCACATCTCGCCCCTCCCCTGTCTCCACCCTCTGACCCGTTCTGCCTCGCCCCCTTATACACAACAATGCGCGTCCCATGCCCCCGCCTCCGCCTAATGGCCAGTTGACAGCGGCGCATTTCCTCGTCAGGATACCGTCTGTGCCCGCTCGCTATCTTCCCCCGATCTCAAGGAAGCTCTTTCCGACATTTCCGTGAAAAGGAGCAGACAACAGGTTGGAGTGAAGAGGTGACGGCGGACGCAACCTGCCACTCGGCTTCCGCTGAGGATTATGAACAGAGACGAATCACGAACAGAGACGTGTTCATGATTGATTCTTAAATGAAAAAAATTAATTTGTTCAATGTTGCTACAGTTGTTTGAAAAACAATTGCTGAAACTGAGGAAATGAAATAAGTTTGAAATTAATTTTGTAAACATCTCTTAACATTTTTAACTGTGAAGTTTTAATGTAGATAAGACACCGAATTTCTCATCACCATCATTGATCAGAAACAAACCATCAATAATTCATTTACTTTTATATTTTCTGGCACTCGGTATCGTTTAAATTTATCCCGTTATCCTTCTAAGCTTTCTTGTACAAACCTATTTAAAACATTAAATCCAGCAATGTATCGAGTGACTTTGGTATCAAGTAGTTTATTATAATTGACGATAGAATACGGTTTTAACTACCAATATCCTGCAATTATTTCATATTTAAGAAGACAGAACACTAATATTACGAGAGTTTTTATAACTAGAAAAAGATGTGTATAATTATTACCTGCTATTATGTTACAAACCAGTCACAGAGCAAAATGATTTTATTAAATAAATACACTTCAAATGGCTCGTATTTATTGTATGCATATATCGTATTAATACAATTTTCTTTAATAAATCAAACACTGGCATGATCAGAGTCACGATGCAAAATGAACTTGGATACTATTTATGCATGTGAATTAGCATAAATCAAAACAGACACAAATGCCTGCTAGCGAATAAATTATGCGTAAAACTTACTCATTTTTATTCACACCATAGGAAGGTATTTATCATTGACTGTCTCAAAATGTTGTATGGATAGAGCTACATGGCACTGAATAACATGACATAAATGCCATTTTGATGTATTCCTTAATTTTTTTAAAACCTACACTACTATATTTTTACATATCAGTCATGTCGTTTATATTTATATCACAAGCAAGGTTTCTACATTGCTAAGTTTGTGAGTACAAGAGCTTCAGTGAAAAATAAAATTTAATTTGCGGATTAGAATTGCTTAAATATTATTTTCCCAGAAACGTTTACAATTTTGTCTTTAAACTTTTTGTATGGATAATCCTAAAAACATTTCAATACATGAACATTCACGTCAATTTGACGTATTATTTTGAATTTCCAAAAAAATCGCATCAAAGTAAGTTTTCTGAGATACCTCAAATCATTAATAATTCATTATGGACATTTCCTACACGTTATTGCATTTGTGTACATAAGTGCTTCAAATAATTTTCAATGAAGTTTCTCGAAAACTCAAAACTTTATTTTGAAAATTAACTTGAAATTGATCATTTTCAGATTTGCTCAGAGCACCGAAGACTGACTCCAAATTTGTAAATGAAAATGTGCATATAGACTATTAGTGAGAAAATCTGTGCCATTCTGTAGCAACACTAATTTTTCTTAATGAAATCTGTTGTTGAAAGATAGATCATCAAATATGGTAATGTCCAATTTTTGGAAAATGTGAGTAGTTTGCGTAATTTTGTGTGAATGTAGGCAATTTTTCTCAAAAACGGCACAATTTTGTTCTTTTTTATCTTGTACAAAGGACGATAAAGTGGATTGATCCCTTTTTCAGGGAACTGTATTTTTAAAAATGGCAAAAATTTAACATTTGAAAAGTACATTATTGATGGTAGCTATTTTTTAAATAAAACCTGTTCTAAAAAATAGATCTTTAAATATGATCATTTATAATATGGTGAAAAAACTATTTTTCGCGAAATATCTTCCTGACGTTAATGCCATTCATTTGTTTCTCAAAAACTGCTCCAAATGTTTCCTTTTAATTTATCTTACGAATAGACTCTTAGAAAATGGGCCAGGTCTCATTTTTGTTAAACTCCTTGGAATTTACGAAAATTTAAAAAAAAATGGAAATAATGCCAGAAATTACGTGCTATTGTAGCACTACTAGTTTTAAATTGTTTCACTGTTTTCTCCATGATATTATACATATCTGCTTTTAAAAAGGCTCACCATAATTGCTTGCAAGTATTCTGAACCCATTGGAGAAAGCGACGTTTCCGTACGGATCGATGGGGCCCCGAGAGCTGCCTGCAAAGTCACGACGCCAGCGAACTTGCGAAGGCGTTGACTGAACGAAGCCGGCGGAGAACGTGTGGCTGTGAGTGGAGGCAACACGAGCAGTTGAGGCGGCGGAGGTCACGTAATGGCCGCTGCCCGATCCCCATTTCCTCGCGGGAGCCAATCGGTTTCTGCGCGACTTTCAGGAAGCGTCCGCCGCCGCCGCCCTTCCACAATGGCGAAGCAGCAGCCCAGCGCTCCCCCGCCCCGCTCCACCCGTCCGCCACGCGCCCAATCCAGGGCCCGTTCCCCGCCAGGGTCCGCACCACCCTATTCGGCTTCGGGCCCGGCCCCTTTCCACTGTTCACCCGCAGCTGGGGCCCTGCCCATAACCCTCCCCACCCGCCTTATCCCGCCCCACCGCACCAAAGGACCGTTTTCGCTCGCTTCGCCGCCGCCACATTCCCCGTATACCGCTTCCCCCCGGCTAAGCCCTGTAACAGCGAACTCCCCCCCCACGCCCCGCTCCACCTGCTCCTTGCACCATTCCGCCCTGCCCCGCCCGCTCCGCTCCGGTCTCTCTTTCGCGTCCCGCACTTCCCCGCTCCGCACAGCTCCACCTCCTCCGATCCGCCCCGCCGCCGCAACACCGTACCCCGCTTCCGCTCCGCCCTGTTCGCCCCGCCCCGCTGCCGCCGCGCCGCGCCGCGCCGCCAGATTAAAAAGCGGCAAACGGCGTGGTAGCGGCCGGCGGCGGGACCTCGCTCTGCGTCGTTTAAGCCTGTCTGGCGGCGCAGGGGCTCGCCCAGTCGCCATATTTAGGGAAAGTGCCGGCGCAGCCGCTCCTGCCTTGGAGCGCTGTTCCTCCGCGTCGCCTCTATCTCGACGGTATTAATGCGATGGTACGGGGGATACAATGCCTTGAGGAGAACAAGCAATCATTTTACTAGTCCTTCAATGGGAGTAGATGGGGGCGAAGGCAACTGAGGGAGAAGGCCTGTTTGCGGTGACCGTAGGTGAGGTTATGGATAGCGGCTGGCGGAGAGGGCTCCCATCTCGGGGCCAAATCGTCGGGGAGGGGCGGCGCGTGGGCTGGGCGTGGCGGGGAGGAGCGGTCAGAGGACAAAGGCGGGCGCCCGGCGGCCACCCGACTCGCCACTCTGCACAAGATCGGCTTCTCCTACATGGCCGAGGAAAACGAACCCTTTGGTGGTCAGTCACACCGCCAAAGTTAGCTCACGGAAAGTCGTGTTGCCGTTGCAGCCACTCTGACCAGGAGGTCCTAGGGTTGTCTATTAACACCGCTGTGTTGAATTCAGCTGCAGTCTGGAGAATTCTAGTGGTCAGCTGCTCTGATCGGCAGTTATCCGTGGTTTCTCCAATCAGTACCAGAGCGTACCCTCACACAAACGAGCCAAGGGCCGCGCGCGATCTCATCTTCCTCTTTCAAACACACTTACACGTACTATACTACCTCACATTATGGAGACCAGTCCGGCGCTTCGAGCATGTTCCGCGGGTGGGGGCGGGGCTACGCTGGATGGAGAGATTCGGAAGCCGTCGTGTAAGTCGGTGGCGGATATCACATTCTAGCGCGGCTACAGTACCCCCACCTCCCTGGGTAAACGTGTTTAACATGTTCGGGACTAATGATCAAAGCTACTGACGCGTCTGGAAACATCAATCAATTATTAAAGCTGTTATTTTCTCGCTCATATCTGTCAAATCATCTTCTTGGTAGATGCGATCAGTGAGTGTGATTCACATCCATTTCAAAAACATTGGCCAGCTTGTTCTGAGGCTGTGGTATTCTACTAGTAGAACACCAATAATATTAAAATACAATAATATTGGTAGAATACAATAATACTATTGTCTATACTATTGTCTATACTATTGTCGAGACTCCATTTCCCTATTCCTATTGTATGAAATCGTACTAAAATTCTCACACGCCCTGTCATAATTAGTATCAATTCTATCACTATAGTGTCAAGAGATAATACCCGACCTGGGCGGACCAAGGTGGCTAGAGGTGTGCCGACACAGCGCCTCGGTCGGAAGGCTCGCGGGTTCGTGCCCCGCCATGGGCATGGTTGTTTGTCCCTTGTCTTCCACGTATGGGTTTTGCCGCGGAGGGCCTTGAGAGTCTGCTGACCTCAGACCGATAAGCCCGCAAGCGAGTCTAGTGTAAAGGTGAATGTGTGTCCGCATGAGGGACATAGTGGGTACCCGGCGCGAATAGTCGAAAAACGGCGTCCGCTGAAGGTGGAAAAGCCCCCGGAAAAATAGAAAATTAGAGACAATACCGGAACACACCAAGTCCCTCCTCAATATGATCCTTCATGTCCCAAAATCATTCTGTGAGCTGACCCCTCGAAGGTATTCCAATTATCAGCCCCAGCTCATTCCCTCCGGCGGAAGAACACACATTCGCGGTGCGGTGCGGTATTCCGCGTTGATGTAGAGTTGTAGAACCTGAGAAAAGAATCAACCACCGGACTGAACGAAGCATATCAAACGTGTTCGATCAACTGTCTCCACAAGACGTTTTTTACTACGCCCAACACCTCTGTTTATTCATTGTATTTGACTCCCACAGCTCTCAGACCTAGACATGCCGTCTGTCAATGCCACATGGTGGATATATGTCGTTATTTGATAGGGGGAGGCACTCAAGTCGCCTCCTTCATTACAATACGTCATCAGCCGCCATGGACGCTCCCGTCTGAGTGTTAACGCACGGGGCAGAAGGGTCCCCAATGCGCAAGGACCACCGATAGTTCTTAAAAAATTATTTGATACTAAATTATGGAGAAAAAATAAATTAAAAACGGCATAAAAGTTATGTATGATTAATCTATACGCAAAAAATTGGTGTAACGGACAGATATGTGACGCATCATTGGATATTTACATGGAATGTTGCTTGTTGATGGCAGAATGTCACTCAGTGATGAGACGTTACTTTTTTTACCAATACTTGTCTTTACATTGAGGGGAGGGAGATCTATGAAAGTAAGGGTAGGAGGCCCCCAAATTAACGTAGGCCCAAGGGCCCCCAACGCTGTTCAAACCGCCCTGCCTGGGCTACCTGGTGAAAATCGACTAGAAAGTGATTCGCGACAATGCTGGAGTAACCGTGCGATTGCATGTGGGAATAGAGGAATTCTTCCCCAACGGCAAAGCAGCGGCTGCGACGGGGCGGGGTGGGCGAGTTGGCAGCCATGACTCGGCAGGCTACCTGCGCGCGACCCGATGACGCAAACGCTGACGAACGGCCGACATGCTCTCGCGAAACAGCGCAGAAACCCGCGACCCAAGGCGCAACGAGTCTCTGCCCAAGCCTCATGGGGTGCTTATTGTGAATGTTCCCTTTGTAGTATTTACCAGGCGCGATCAACGGTATTCATTTACGTATATCAGCAGTGCTGACATCCTATTTTTTTAAAATAAATTTATTTAAATTGCAATTGGGTATAACCCAATGGTAACTAATTACATAAGTAAGATTCTATAACTATCATACAAATTATATAGTAATAATAATAATAATAATAATAATAATCACTGTAACAATAGTAACAGCTGAAAAGAACAATAATATAAATAATAATAAAAAACTGAGTGATTCATAAAACATAAAATTACCTCAAAAAAACGAAAGTGCTATAATCTAACTTCACACTGAATGTTTGCTCAATTAAGAGCACACTGCACCGTCACTTATATCACTTCCTTCATTATTACTTTGCTCTACACTGCACGACACCTCAACTCACAATATATTACTTATGGTTCGCTCTATACATACTATTTTTAGTTAAGTCCCTTATTTACTTAGCAATATCCTAAATTAATTCCCTAAATTAACAATGGGTTGTCTTCTTTGATTTCCAATAACGTCTTTTTTAATTTCAATAAAATAAATGGACCATTAAATAAGGTAATATGCCTTTACAGAAAAGTTCATTCAACATGCTGTGGATACAGTAATTTAAGAACTGAAATATTCTAACTGAAGTTTACAAAGGCGATTACAAAGCTTGTTGATTCTGTGAATAGTCTGTTCTTCTTTCTGGAGCGTGTTTTAGTGGCCGTGTGTTGTCCAATACGCAGCCAGCCAGGATTTTAGAAAATTAGTCGCCCATCAATCAACAAGAGCATCAAATGAGGGGAGATGGTCGCAATGACAATGGGAGGACAATTCATAGCTACAGTAATCAACTGATTTTGCGTACCACAAACATTTTTACAACCTATTCGCACGAATCCGTGTGATCAGGATGAATGACAGAAGTGTCAACGAGGGAATTCTAGGCATTTTTACTAATTGATGAGCATATCGATCTTTGTTTTTCCTCTTCGAACAAGTTAACGTCATCAGCGATCCTTGTCCTGCAACAGTCCTTCATGTGCGTATGAGCTCGCATAAGATACAAGAGTATGCATTTGATGCACGAGCAGTAACGGATGAATCAGCGCTTAAAAATAACCTGTCCTTCGAATCACAAACTACTCTAGCAAATCACGTTGCAAAGCCTTGCCTTCTCTCGCCGTGCTACTCGGATCGGACAAGGCCACTCAATCAACCGAAAAGTTTTCTCGAACAGTCTCTGGGAAACTGCAAAATACTCTTTGGTCACAGCGCGCAGTTGTCGTTCAAGGTTCCAACAGATTTAAAGAAAATGCGCGACGAAGTTGGCAGATTTCATTTATTTCATCAGTCTTCGACTGAAAATCGAACTGCGAGTAGGAAACGTGGTGTAGCAACGCGAGGTCGATAGGCCGAGTGGCAGTTCTACGAGCAAAATAAAATCACTTTAACCACGTGAGTCATATGCTATTTTTCGACAGCCTTACAGACAATAATTTTCTTTTATTTTAAGTATAGGCAGCAGTTATGTTGGTTTGTAGATATTTTTAAAAAACGTATAGGGCGCACAGGGATTAAGTCTTCCGATTGAGCCACAAATCCTTTCGGAAAGCGTTCTATTCCAAAGAAAATGCTGGCTATATGAGGACGAATTAGAAACAGTTTAGCATTTCATTCTACACTATAGTAATTTACAGCTAAAGATCTGTTTTTCCTTCGAAATCAGTGATTTATCTAGCTTCTTTTTCAACATATCTCAATTATTGTAAAAGTATATGGCCTGATACCTTCTCTAGAAAGCATCAAAAGATAATTGCGAAATAAAATATCGAGTCCGACCCTGGCATTGGATGGTCCACGTTTCCCTGGGCGGCCACCGGCGGCGCTGCAATAGCGCGCAGATCGTCGCGAAGGCTCCGGGAGACACCATTAGAGAAAATTGCGCTCGTCCCAGAAGGCGGTGTATTGAATCGGGGCAGGCGACACGACGCTGCCTAACGACAAAACGAAGGCGGTGGGGCGGCGACTCCCTCTGACCTGCGACGCCGATGTTTTGCCTTCGCCCCCGCCCCCGTTCCACGTAGGGATACGACATCGCCGTCAAAACATCGAGATGTTTCAAAATTAGAGTCTAAAATATTACAGATTTCTTCAGCAATTCATTTCCACATAGGTAAGCAGAACCTGCAGCGTGAAAGGTTAAAAAAAGTTACCCCTTAGAGGCAAACCGATGAGTCTTTTCTTATTTACCAACTATATAACTCTCAATATTGTATTGTATCTTTAACTAGAATTTTATATACTGTGTGCCATATGATATCTTGCAAAAATTCTCTATCTATAGCATTAGTCTAACACGGCTGCAGAGGGCCAAAACACCACTGCTTCAATAAATGTTTCAAAAGGTGTCAAAATGACATTCCTAAATATTGATGCTCAAAAATAAAACATTAGTTAAATAAAATATTAACACAAAAACATCCATTATATTAAACATCAATGTTTACAATACTGAGTTAGTAACCGTAGAAGTTAACGCTGGGGGATAGGCAGTTTGAAAGTAGTCTCGTTTATTAATTTTTAATTAATTAATATTTATTTAATTTTTTTAATTAACTGACATTACAATATCAAAAAAACATCAGGACAAGTAACAAAGCTGATAACCTGATTCGATTATTCAAAAATAATAGGGACTTCTTGATTGGCGAAAATTTTATTTCATTTATTTTTCACCCTAACTCAGTTTGGTAAAAAAATATTCAATTCATGGATATCTGAAAATCACTACAGAATTTTGTTTCAATGGACTTATTTCATTTCAAATATATAGACCACGAAATATTGATGTTAAAGAACATCAGCTTAAAACATTGACGTTTTATGTATCGACGATATCACAAAAACATCGATGTTTTGTAAACATCGACATCAACTTTAGTAGAGGGGATCACAAGTTCAAAATTCAGTTCAGATCACAGGTAATAAAAGTTGCAAAATTTTTCTTAATAACAATTACGGATTGGAATAAGTTGCCTCCGACAGCCTGGGAACCTTTTCCTCTGTGTATTCAACGATTTAAAAGTAAATTAATTAATGATATTTTATAAACTTTATTAATTAGTTAATAAATTAATAATTAAGGCTTATTAACAGCCATAAAATTAGAGTTAATGCTATTTGGGGGGGCGCGAATAGTCCGTCTAGCAGAAATCTTCAGAAATAATAGATATCTATCCATCTATCGACGTCGCAGAAGAGAAGCACGGTGAACATTTTTTTCTCCAATTTTCATCAATTTCCTTCTCTGGGAAATTTGGGCGCCTGCGCTCTCCGCAGTTCGGTGACGGCGAGGTGGCTTCCACAGCGAGTGATTACCAAGGAGAAATATCACTCTCGTGTGACTCGAAAGGCAGAATGAAAAATGCCTCCATTTTGAAACGCCGAAACTTCGTCCCCAACCCTTTTCGCGATGCTTGCTTCAACTATATTATTTTCACATCATGTGCCTTATCATTTGTAAAACGTTTATTTCTTTTTGCTATTAAATCTTATTTATAAAAACGTGTCTGATAATGGACACGAAACTGTTCCTTTGTTTTTAATCAAATAATAATAAAATGTAAAGTGAGGAAATGTTCATTGCATATTCAAGCTTAGAGGAAAATTCCCACTTATGTTCATTCCTCATTCAAGGTTAGAGGAAAATTTACGTCTTCAGATGAAAAATTATATAAAATATAGTTATCTTACTCTCGTCTCATCCTCTTACACACACACACACACACACACACACACACACACACAAATACACACACTTACTTTAAGAAATCCGCAAATGTATCTACAAGAACATTTCGATGGAATCACATTAATTGAATTGGGATTTGTTTGGTCGTTCCATTGTTAATCGATCATTCCAACTGACATTGTCCAAGAATTTCATCACTACACTCACTAAAACACATTATTTGAGTGGGCTTTAGATCAATCTAAAGTTCACTCAATATACGAATTCGAAGGATTACAGTGATGGATTTATCATTTTCTTTTCATTGCCCTATCAAGCCGGACCGCATGTATGAACTCCCTAACACCCACGCCCAAAATTGTTGTGACGTTTCGCTTCGGAAAAAACGTCAATTTTTACTCAAAGAAACAAATATTAATTCAAATTATTATAATTACAATAAATTCCAAATACAAATGGTCATTAACAAACTGAAAATTGAACAGAACTTACCTTTTACCTTCTCGAACTGTCTGCTTTGTTCGTTGGCGCCGATCCGCGGCCCGCCCGCTGGGTGCGCGCTGCGAACCCCGCGCCGGCCGCGTCCTCACGCGGGCCGCTCCGAGTTTCTTTCCGGAGGCAGCGCGGGAATTTCCGGGCGCAGAACACGCCCCGCCTCCTGCGAGCACCCGGAACTTCCTTAGGACGCGAGCGGATAACAGGCGCCGCTCAGCTCAATCGCCGTCGTACTTCGTTCGCCTGAACCGCGGACCCAGTTTCCGTGCTAAGGCCCACGAGGCGTTTTCCATTGAGTTTATTTTGCGCGACAACAGGTAGAGGGCGCGTGAACGGAGAAACTGGCAGCTTATGGTCAAAACGTAATGTGTCCCATTATTATCGAATGTAGTTCTCCAACGATGATTTCAAATGTTTCTGCATAATTAACTGCTGTGACGAATCCGCTATACTAACTTTAAATTTGTTTCTTGTGTTGAGTTCAAGAGACCCACTTAAAATTTAAAAATATTAAAATTAGAAAAAATTCAATACAGTTATGATTTTGTTTTAAACAATGGTATATTAGAACATCAACATTTATCACAACTTTATTTGTAAGAAAAAATGAATTTTAGCAGTTCTTCAGTTTTAGGGATTAAAATATTCTTAAAAGCAACTCATACGAGAAATTTGTTTTTCTACGCACTTGAAATATTTTCCTGCAATACTCATTTTGTTACGGATATTTTCGGCGACACTACCCAAACAAAAGCAAAAATCCCCGCCTGAGATTGATTATAAGTGTTCGGAAGTAGATTTACTTTTCATGAAAAGGCATAAACAAATGTCTAATATTGAATACCGCCATAATAAATCTCGATTTACTCAAGTCAACAAAAGTTTCCAGGGTACAAATAAAAATATATTTAAATTATTTTCATATAGGTCGTAGGAACATTTCAAGGTGGGAAATAAATTGTTAAGAGTTGTAGACATTTCGTTACTTATCTCCATCTGGAAACAACCTATTCACAACTCTCTGTAAAACCTGCTTTACATGAATTATACACCGTATATAACATTATAAATCTGCAATAATCTTGTAAACAATTATATCGTCATGAAATTTTTTAATGATTGAATTTTGTATTTTGAATGAATGATTTTTAAGAGCATTATGGGATAGATTATTATTCAGGGACGTCCATGGCAATCGGGATTCTCTTAAAACTTCTAAACAAAATGTGTTTTTTCTTCATCATGAATACTTTGGACGGATGTGAACAAATAAATAAATATAATTTAAATAATATATTAATAAATATAATAATTATAATAAATAAATATAATTTATTTATTATAAATAAAAATTTTCAGGGGTCCGTGATTGAAATACATTTTGGCTGATGTGGGTATTCCCAAAGGAATTATTAAACTGTTCCATATTGCTTTTATTATTATTATTATTATTATTATTATTATTATTATTACATGAAAAATACCCGTTTATTTTCACTCGTTTTGTATTCGGTTTCAGTTGCCCACAAAAAGAACGTGTAATACTTGCAGGCGATAGTTAAATACCCTTAGCCCCTTTCCTGAGTCATCGTAACCGCAGATCAGGTTGGAACTTTCAGGCCGGTTCGCATGATCGCCGTCAATTTCACATGCTAATAGAGAGCGCGTTCGCGTGAAGTGAGGGAATTTACATAAAAGTTACTTCGGAAACGATTGCCATGCCGGACATGAAATATAATAACTAGAGGTCAATGTCCACCATTTCAAGATCTGCTCTGGCGAAAAGCCGAACGTAACCAGTATTACTTCCGGAAACTTTTAGTATTACATGCGTTTTCAGTATTTCATTAACACGGTCACAATTTATGTATTCAATATTAGCTTATGTTTTACTGAAACATTATGAAGTGTTCCTAATCATAACACACGAAAAAAGCATTACCGCAAGAAAGGATCGAACCTGGATAACCTAAGATATACAGCGTTACTTTGCAAACGCATTCTGTAACACTAGATGCATTAGATAATGGCAACAAGCCGTTTGTGACCCGTAATCACACAGCAATATCTTTCTCTACATGCTGTAACAACCTTCAGCCCTTACTTGATATACTGTAATACAGTATTACACCATAATTATCTGTAGATCGCTACGACGTGAAATCAACACAACGGCCTAGAGCTCTACTTATTTTAAAGATCTTCAATTAAAGAGCAAGGCTGTCTAAGGAAATTTTTTCTTGAAAATTCTGCTTTCTTGTACGTGATTACGTTGAGAAAGGACAAATGAAATAACTTAAATTGTAGATAAATTAAAATTGTCTAGAATACAAGGATCTACATTTTTTACCAAATCATATTATCATTAATATACTGCTATCAGATTTCATTTCAAGTTTTCTTCATTATGTCACAGATATTTTGGTTAATGGTACGTGTTTATATAATCTATTTTTGATCTATTTTCGTTTGATAATGTTATGATTAGAATGGGAAGAAAGCAATCATGCATTTGTGAACGTGCCACTTATCACGTTTGTGTTCCCCGCTGGCTGTTTACAAACGAACCTCTTATTTTCACACGGTTATCTCCACAATCAGATAACCTCGCAGTCCTCGAGGCAGTCGCCCTCCTCAGGGCGCCTCACAGCGCGAGCTGGTGGCGCGCGCCGCATCTGCGGCTCGGAGGAACGCGCGCTCGTGCGAGTCAACGCGGAGGGGGGAGGGGTGGGGAGGGGAGGAGAGGGGGAGGGGAGGGAGTCTTGCCAGGAACAACTGCTATCCACTTACACAGCAGCGAGCCATGGGCCACCCGGAACATTTTTGAATGAAGACCCGGAGAAATCTTACTCGATCGATTGATACATTAGTGATTCCGGGTGCGCCACCGGCTATAGGTCATTCGTCCGTAAATGTAGTGCTTGTTTTTATCGCGAGAGGTGTGGTGGTGGTGGTGACCTCTCCGCAGGAATAACGAGATCCCGTGTGACCTTCCCGTCGCCCCCCCCCAACTACCAATCTCCACTAGCGGGCACCCCCCAAACCGGGAGACTAGTCGGTCAAGATCCGACTGGCCTCAACACGCGTTGTAGCGGAAGTGGGCTGCGCGCGTGTGTGTGTGTGTGTGTGTGTGTAAGTAAGGGGTGATGATAGGACGAGAAAGTGGAAGAAGAGACCACACGTCGTCCGTGGCCCGTTTGATAGGGAACTGCTCCGGCATTCGCCTGGTGTTGATCGGAGAAATCAGGGAAAAGACCCATCAGAGCAGCCGACCACCAGAATTCTCCTCCAGACGACGGCTGAATTCGACCCAACTACCTAAAAAGTGTCGAAAATCCAGCCGCCACCACGATCCCGCTCAGAGGTTCTGCACTGACATCAATTGATGCCCGTAGGCACCAAAGCCAGTAATCGTACATAATAAAACATTTATTATTCCGTAAAAAGAATCCTGTTTTCACTAGACAATATAGAGAATCGTTTCACACACTTGGAGAAGAGGCTCACCAAGTCATCTGGAATTCTTTCAATGACTCAACAAAATATTAATTATATCAAAAATGTAAAAAAAATAGTTATAAAAAGTAACAAGATAGAAGAGGGACTCCTGAAGTGTACTTGGCCCATCTTGTTTTACACCGCGCACGCCTGTACTTCTACCCTCCTCAGCACCGGCAGGCGAACGTTTGCTTGCCTTTGCCTTCTATTCAGGCTCTGCTCTCCCATCCCTCTGACACCGCCAACGCAAATTTGCGTTCAATTGCCTCCTGTGCATTCAAATTGTATGGACAGTGCACGCAATTCAGTCACCACCGCCACCGTCACTTAACAGTCTCATATCAATGCCAGTTCGGTACCTCGAAAACATCAATAAGGAAGGGTAGGGAACAAATAAGGACCCCCGAATAACTTGCAATATAATTTATGGATTCTGTTGTATTTATTTAAGAACTAAATATACACAAAATCAAGGAAACAAATATTTTGATTATTTTCTGTTCTTGCTTCCCTTTTCACTTTTTCGCGTTTAAGTAGAAACGTCATAGGAAGACAAAGTTATGTAATGCTGCACGAAAGAACGGCTCATTTATGACAGAAAAACTCATTACAGGGCCCTGGTAACGAAAAAGTAGATAAATCCAATCCACCTGCTAAAATAAAAAAAAATCCTCGAACACGACGTGTAGCCAAAGTACACGCTTTCTGGCTCTTTGATTCCGAAAAATCTATTGACGGCAAAACGTCCGTCCGTGAACAACGCTAGCGGCTAAACCGTCCAGCCGACGTTTTCCAAAATTTATATTCCCCAATCGATCTAGCTGATGTCGTTGCTTCTTGAATTTGAAACTGTCATTTTAATTTTGAGGGTACCTCACATGAAGCCCCTGGGACATTTTCAAAATTTTCAAAAAAAAAATGTCGCCATCGATTTTTGAATAAATTTTGTTGTTGGATAGCCTGAAGGACGTTTAAGAGAATAGCGCAGATCTCTGAAGATATGACGACATATTAATGGTTCCAACGGTCAGTCCCAACCTCAAGAGAAGCTTCTCCATATTGTTATACGTCTAGAGTGCACACTTCTTTAGAATAGTCTCATCTTTTAGAACTGAGTGGTCATGTTCGCCAAAAAAAGGATACATCAATTTTCAATTAAGTTCATCCGATTACTAAAAACGGCAAATGTTTTTAATTCTGGTGAATTCTGAAGTTTGTCATTTTAGGTAATCATTAAAAGAAAATGTGTGATTTATTAAATTGTTTAAGATGAAACTGTGCTTTGCTAATTTTTTGTACTTCAGAAAATTAGTATATTCAAATTTTTAATTTTTTTACTCACATTTATTGATAAAACATATGTTAATAATTAATTGCTGGAATTGTTAATGCAATTATTCATTAGTCAACTGTATTCAAGACCAAATTATTCGCATTTGAATGTTTGCGCGTGTGCTTGAGAGCTAGAATTCTTCAAAATGTCTAAAGAAACTTGCATGTGCATAAACGTCGACTTCGGCAAGTTCTAAGTGCTTCTTCCGTTCAAGTATTACTTAGACTCGCGAATCAATGTTTGAAATTCGTGTTTTAAGCATGTTCTTAAGCACTCTTACAAAAGACTTCGGAAAGAAAAGAAAACAACATTTTGTCTTTGCATCTGGGAACAATTTACAAATAGTTATCTTTTTAGTGAGCACAGATTGCCGTGGAGCTGTAAAAGAAAACAAAGCTCTTTTAAACTTCATTTTTATGTCTTTGGTTCAATTCTCTTTAAGTCTCCATGGAACTTGCAGTTTCCTTTCATGTCTCTATAATTTAGATTAAGAGGGGATATTTGCGAGTATTTTTTGGTCCCAACTCTTTTGTAAGGAAAGAAACGCGAATATTATTAAGTTTTCAGTATTGTAAAACTTTTTATCTCCTCTTTGTTGACTATTTTCTTCGAAGGGCTTTTCAAGAAACGAATGGAGTTCCCGTGAATGTGTGAGAAAAGTTATTCAATCTAGATGCCCATTCGACTCAACTTCGAAAACAATATCATAATGCTACGAAACAATTTATAAAGAAAAATGGAAATTAATCGGAATTCAGCATGAATAATATTTGTTTTGAGTTTGCTTAGCATTCAGTGTACGTTTACTGAAGTCACATATGCCTTTAACAACCAGCAAATGGGCATTCAGGTTATTCTCCCATAACACTTCTGCAAAAATTATTTAGTTTATAGGCAGAATATTGTTCTGTTTTTTCTGCATTTCAATTACACAAAAAATATTGCTTTTATTTCTTCGAAAATCAGAAAAACCGGCTTTTTGTAGTCACGGAGTGGCACATTACCAGTGGATTAGATAACGCATTGTGAAAGCAAAAATATAATGCAAAATTTGTTATTTTTGTCCAAATATAATCACATTATACTATAGGACTATAGTGTTCTTGATTTTCTACTTACAACATTACCCAAAAAATCCTAAAATCCTAATCAAATTGCGAAAACCATCACCGATCGAGATACAATCCGAATAAAACCTGAACTACTCAATAGTATGAATTATTATTTATCATCATCACAATCAAACATTACTCCAACGAACTAATTTTAGCACTAGCACTAATTTTTTGCTCTTATGGATTTTTTGAAAATTGAAAAACTACTTTTTAATGCACTTCTTCCCATAGTATGTCACACCGTTTTTAACTGTTTAAACTTCAAATAAACGAAATAAATAAAAATAAATTGCTTCTGAACTTCATAGAAAGATACTGTGGAAAAATGTATTACTTTAGAAACCCCAGTGGATCTCCCACGTACGGGTGTAGACTTTGTTGCACTAGCTTGTTTTCTAATCTCTGAATAGATCTTCAGTTTCTAGATCTTAACAAACAGGCCACGGACTTCCAACTATCTTTCCTTCCTTACCCTGCCCCTCCTCTCCCTTTACTAACATACACCGCCAATACACAATTACACATGTGAGAAGGCCAGTCGAGTGCTTTGAGCTTGTGCCGGAAGGGGCGAAGCCCTGAAGATAGCCGGAGGAGGAAATCCTGCAAGCCATCGTGTAGGCCTGCCCCATATCACACGTTCCAGCTACGGTGGAACATCGCCACCTTCCGAGAAACAACGCAGACAACATCCACAGCACGCACGTGACTAGAGTCTGTAGCTGTTGACATGGCAGCAAAGCAAGCGGAACCGCCTCGCCCCTGAGCGCTGCACCGCCAGACCTCTCGTGCTCCTCGTCCGTCGCCGCCGCCGCCGCCGCCGCCACTGACGCTCTCTGTCCCTTCTCCACTGTGAAAGCGTGGACAATTGAAAGAACACGTGTCTACGTCTTCAATCACCGGAAACACCTTGGGCATTGAGGACTATCGTCCAAACCGGAAATCTGAGCTGATACTACTCGATAACATCCATGCCCGTGTCAGCTCTGAGTTAGATAAAAATCTAATTTCTCATGTTCCCTTTGGATCCACGTCATGGATGTCGGGAATGACCCGAAATGTCCATTCGCCCAGTTGATGATTGCTTCCAACTCGTTGCCATTGGTCCATTGTCACCCCCCTCTCTTCTTTCGTAATGGGTATTCCAAGTTTGGGGCCCCTCCCGCTTGCGCAAATAGGTCTAGCTCTCTCCTGCGCAATGAGTCGATCCGGAGGCATATCTGCTAACACGCACAAGCATCATAAATACGTGCGAAAACGCTCGAGCAACCGCAATCGCGAAGACCTTCTAGCACCACTTAGCCCCACGGCGTATGACTGAATGCCCATTGCATCAGCCCAAATAGGGCTGCGTAAGAGAAGAATGAATTTACTACGCTAGCAGCAGCCTTCGCCTTCTTTTGCCCAGGTCCCCTACATTAGGCATAATGCGTGCCAATGGCGGATGCCATACGAGACGCTTTCTCAGGAGAACATTGCGGCAGGTGCTCGTCAAAGCGCAGTCTCGCGGTCAATATGACTCCCAAATACCTCGAGTGACAGCTGCGAGGATATTTTGCAAGCCCCTCCTACTTTTAGAGTATTACGTCTCTCTTTCACTTTCTGCCCGTCACCAGCACAGCCTCTGTTTTATGGGCGGCCATCTGTAGCCCTAACTGACGTAAGCCACCGCCGGGATCTTCCGCCAACAGCCTCGTTGGCAACCTGCGTGACATTGTTCGATAGATTTTGCCGACAACGACAATTGCAACATCGTCAGCGAATCCAAGCGTTCTTTGCGCCTTCCGGCAAACTTTCGAGCTTCAACACGCGTCATACATAGCTGTTCCACAGCATCGGACCAAGTACCGAGCCTAGTGGGACACGCCTGTGACCGTATAAGATTGTACTCCAGCCCCAGTTTCATTATAGGAGGACTCTCTCCTTAAAGTAACTTTTTACCAAGTTCGAGAGTACCTTGGAACTCCGAGAGTTTGTAGCGCAGAAAAATGGAGCTTCCACCTTGCAGTGTTTAAAGGCGTTTTTCCACGTCTAGGGTCACATATAGCCACAAGACCTTCATAGGGACCGCCTTTCCATCGTTTGCCTTCAATTGCCTTGCGTGCGATGTCGATGACTACCTTAATAGCATCTACCGTGGATCTCGCTTTTTCTAAGCCGTACTGATTATCAGGACAATCCTGAGCCCCTCTGTAAATGGCTCAATACGATTCAGATAATCCGCTCCAACACTTTGCCTGCTGTGGTCCAGTAAGCATATTGGCCGATAGGCTGCCGGATCAGTAGTTGCCTGTATCGCCCTTCGGAAGAAGGACTAACTTGTTGCTGCTTCCATCGACGGGAAATTCCCCTCTCGTATGCATGGCATTATATGCTGCAAAATAGATCGGGCCGAGTGTTAATAGCGTTCTTAATTGCGCTACATTTGGGGACCCCATCTAATCCGGGGGCTTTGCAATCTTGGACCTTGCCGCAAGCTCTGGAAAGGTCATCAACGGACTGCCGGAACCTCGCTTAGAATCTTCCAGACGATCCTTCGGTTGTAACGTATCTACCTGCGAGGGAAACAAGGTACTACAACGTTTTTCCATGAAAAACCGGCAAGTGGGTGTCGCGCCTGAACATTACCCTGAGTCTGGCCTTACCAGCTTATACGGGCGTCCCAGGCGGTCAGCATTCCACCTCCTCCCTAGCTCTCTCCAGCAACGACACTTACTAATCTTAATGGCTTTTGTGAAAGCTCTTCTGGCGTCCCAGATGTTGCTTCTGAGAAATTCATAGTTTGGCGGCTCCTGGCGCGCTGTGCCAATCTTACGTGATCGAGTGGCGATTCCCTGCCGAAGTTCTCCGCGGATCTACTCAGTCCACCAATACACTGAGGGACGGCGGTCTCTCCTTGACCTTTTGTCATTAGACGCATCACCAAGCGCAAATACCCGGCTCATTACGGTTTCTACAATATCATATTCAGAGTCACGGGCCCAAACATATCTTCAGGGTTGCCCTCCATCATGGCAATGAAGAAGGTCACGATCCGAACGTCTGTGGTTCCAAACAAGCTTTCCTTCTTACCCCGTGGTGAGCTTCAAAATGCACTGCTCTTTTACTTCATTACACAATAGCTTGGTGGGTCACTATGTGTATAATGTGCACTACCTCCCATGCATTACAATACGTCTAGCAAGACTTTTACAGACGAAAGTTAGATCAACGACCGGAGCTGCGACCATTCATTAGAAAGTCGGACTGGCCCCCGTGTTGCAGAGGCAGACACCCAA
>BOPP01000247.1:1334405-1361842 GCA_017312745.1 Gryllus bimaculatus
AGTTGTTACACTAGTTTGCAGGTATAAACAAAAAAAAACTAATAGACTATTCGTAAATATACATGGTTATTCTACCTCGAAAATATAGAATTACACTTGCATTTATATTCCGCTAGATATAATATTTAAATGCTCCACTGTATGTCACTGCAACTCGTGTTCATATTAATATCTCAATACACTTCAATTTTAATGACATGTTCTTACTCATTGAATTGTTATTCTAGCTTTTTTTTAAAAAAATAACTAAACATGCCATTTCCAAATGAATGTTATTCTACTCGGGAAAATAGTATTTTGCTCTAGTACTCTCATTCTGCTAATTATTATAATCAGATTCCCCACAGTATGACACTACAGCTAGTGCATACATTATTTTTATGAATTACTGCCCATTAAATATAAATTTCATACTAAATTAATTTAAATTCTTTTACAATTAACATCTATAAAAATATTCATGATCAAATGGGGATATTGGTTTCCTTTTAACCAACTAGAAGATGGCGAGGCTTGTTCTAATGGAAACAAAACTCTCCTTCATCCCAATTTAATACCATTTAATAACTAGGTTGAGGGAACAATGGCTAAGAATCAACGCCTAACCTGGAGGCACTTGTTATGTTAGCTTCACTACTACCTGTATCCACACTGTGCTTTACAATTCATACAAAAATTCTGAACAATTATATATTTTCAAATGGGAAGGATTTTACATGAAGACTCAAAGACATTTTGAAAATTTTCTCAAAAAACGGCTCCATTTTTTCATTAAAATTAAACTTTCTTTTAGGTAGGTCAATGTTCACTTTTAAAAACATGTAATGTTTCATTTTCGTTGAGTGCCCTGAATTTCAATAATTGTGAAAGTTCAGAATTTTTTCGGCTTCTTCCTACAACTACTACATTGATTTTGTGATTTTTTCTTCAATGTCATATTTTAACAATTGTGATATTTTATCAATTGTTATAATCTTAGGCCTTATGCAATTTTTCGAAAAAATGAGTGGTGTTTGCATAATTGTGGGAAAAATAATGACAATTTTTAAACGATTATTTTCTCGAAAACCCTCGAAATTGTTCTTCATCATTTTTCATCGGATAGAAAAAAGAACGCTTACAAATGGTAGAGATCCCATTTTCGGCGAACATTTTTTTTCAAAATTTGCAAAAGAATCATCATTGCAAACATACAATATTGACGGAGAGTTTGTTCTAAAAATTTTAGATCTTTAAATGATGTCATGCACAATTTTTTATAAAATTATTATTTTTTCGTAATTTTTGCTTGAAATAAAGGTAGTATGAATTTTTCCTGAAAAATGACACCAATTTTGTACCTCGAAATAGAGTAAAGGAGATTTAAAAAATTATGCAAATTTACATTCATTTTAACTCTCGCTTGATTTTCGAAAATTGCAAAAGATACAAATGTACGTTGTTGTAGCACCACTAGATTAATTTTGTATTGGTTATGAAGCTGTTCTAACGGAAAAATCATTTTTGGTAGCATATCCTTAAACGTTTAGTAATAATGTGAAAAAAAGTTTCCATTTTGTTTTAAGACTTGAACTTAAGATTACTTTAAACTTAAAGATACATTAGAGACGCACGAAATGGTGTTGTAAGTAACTCATTTTATCCTTCAGCAAACGGATTTTATCGGGAAAATCCAGGGCTGACGTAATGACGCAATTTCGGTTCATTTGTGCAATATTAAGTAACGTCCCTGAGGCACAACGTTCCAATGGGAGACACCTCTGTATTCGCAGCCTTTCGTGGTGAAACCATGTGGTGCATTGTAAAGGTTCCTCAAAGCAGCCAACTCTGTTTCGTGAAACATCTCTCCAGAGACAGAGCTTTCTCAGTGTCTGCGTCTCAGCGGGAGGGCGCCTCGGAGAAGCCCCAGCCCGGCTCCCTTTCGCCTCTCAAATTAGTCGGTCAGGGAAGACAAGAGTCGTTGAGAGACGGGAGGCAGATGAAGAAGAAGGAGAGAGAGAGGGAGAAGTGAAGAAAGTAAACAAACAGTTAAAAAGTAATGAAAATAACATTATTCTTCCTTAACCTTTATACTACTGATAAAGAAAAATGCCGGTTAAATATAATAGATCGAATACCTCTTTCGTTTTTAGATGGGTTTTCCCTGAAAACAATTCATTTTTTTTCTGATTTACTGTAACAAATGTTTTGCATTTGATAAAATAATGGACTTTTTATTAAATAAAAAACCTTTTTCGAAATTTGTATTTATAATTCTGTCACACTGGTAATCATTGAAGAAAGTAGTTAATAAAGCACATCACTTACTGAACTACAGAAAACGGTATTGCAACAGAAACACGGGTAACGATAAAAGCAAATTTTAATTCAAGCTTTTCAAAACCCATTCTTCAACATTTATCTCGGGAATCTCGACACTACCGCTTCTTCAATTGTTCGATGTTGGGAACGGAAAATGCGCTCTCGATTATTTGCTTCCCTCAACAACAATTCGTATCTTTCGGAGCGCACTCATGTTTATTTAATTAAAAGAGAATCTACAGTCGTTTCTAGGAATTTTTCCCGGCAGCCGTTTTCTTCTAATGAATAGCTCTAACCGTTCGAATGCCAGAAATAATTAGTGCCTTTACAACCGACTTCGCAAGTTTCAGTTGCCTCTAGCAATAGTGGGCATCGGTAGCCGAATACTTGAGTCACGCTGGAAAATCGCAATTGACACCAGCCATTACCAAACCTTACGAAGTGTTTGTTTTCCATGGGGTATTTAAAAGCGAAAATTTACCCTTATTTTATAATTTCATTTCATCCCCATTTGACCGTTTTAACCGATAATATTGTCAAGATCGAAGCATTGAACTTATTTTAAATTGAATTTTCACTTCTATTTTTTCATACAATTTTTTAAGGTAAATTTTACCGGAATATTTACAGGTTCTCAGCAGACGACGGTGGGGGGAGGGTAAGAAGAAGAACATATGATGATGTCAATTATCGACACAAATTGTTTGTTTAGTTGTTTTTCTTACACAATTTTGACGGGAATCCAATTCTCAGCTTTGCGACTTTTCAATATTGTTTGCAGCCTGTAATATATAGTACTGCTGGCTCTTAACATTATTGGTATTTGATAAAAAGATAAAACGAACGGGATAGCTGTGGTAACCTCCCTTAAACTTAAATCTTCTATATGTAATTTTTAAATTATATGCGCCGTTTTTGAGAAAATTTTGAAAATGTCCATGAGGCTTTGTGTAAAGTACCCCCAAAAATTAATGAATGTTTTCAAAATCGCAGATCTTCGACTCAGACCAAGCTGACAAGAGTTGATTTCAGTTTGGAAACAATCGTACGCCTAGGATAGACGCTAACAAACAGGGACCCACCAAACCGGAATTCTGACTACACCAGGTATCAGAGCATTTGTTTTTTTTTAATTTAGCAACTGGATTTATTCTTTTTTTCGTTATCAGGGCTCTGGAATTAATTTTTATGCCGACAACCCTCCGTTTGCGCCATCACCCTTCAGTTTATTTTTTTTATTTTTCAACCAGCGTAACTTTTTTTTAATTATTAGGGGTTGTTGACAGACCCAAAGACTTGACGCACGTTTCGAATTCAATTTCAAATCTGTGCGTCGACATATATACTTGTAACGTAAGTTGAAGGATCATTTACTGCCATTCTGAGGACCTTGGTTTGAAAGACTTGAGTGAGTATGTAGTTTCTGGACGCGTCAACTACATACTTTGGTGTTTAGTTCCGTGAGATTAGTGCTTGTTTTAGCCGTGAGGTGGCCGTGATCCTCCCCAACTGGAACGTGAAATCGGTGCCGTCAAACACATAGGAGTACTGATCTCCTGAGTTATTATCTCCCCAGACACACCGCCTCAGCCGGGTGAAGCTCGAAACCCTCGACTGGTATCGTGTCAATGGTAGTATGTTGAATGTGTAATGGGAGAGAAGAGGACAATGACGAGGCAGAAAAGATTGCCCGCAATTCGTGGCCCGTTTGTTAAGGCATTGCTCCTGCACGAGTCAGATATTTATGGAGAAATCAAAGAAAACTATCGATCGCATGAGCCTCCCGCTAGAATTCTCTTCCTGGAAAGACACGTGTGGCTCGCAGTGGTCTTGTTCCACGCCTCCGGGTGGCTCACACGTCTCCTTTTCAGTCCTCGTGAGCCACCGCTTGTTCCACAAGCAAACTGCGTGTTTGTGGTTTCGTGAGCCACTTGGACATCACAGGCAATGCTTTTTAAAAGATCACGCTTCAGAGAACCTCTGTCATAGTTGGGACTTAGAAAGGTGGTGTTGGCAACACTGACAGTAAAGAAGTTTCACTGCGAGATAATCATGCAGGGGCCGTCAGCCAAACAATCGCAGAGCATTGTGGCCCAAGGAAGAGTTCAGTATTTTAGGCAGCGGCAGTTGGGCGGGAAGGCGCGGGGGGAGAGGGCCGCTTTGTTCGATTGGGGGCGAAGTACCTGTGAGCAGGGGATTCGCACCTGGAACCAGCGGACGGGCCGGGAAGTGGCGTGCCGTGGCGGGGAATTGAGGGGCGTTAGGTAAAGAACCATGAAGGGGAAGGGCATTAAGGTCAGGGGCGTTATACTGCGATTTATCCAACACCGCCTCTGCCGGGAACTATCTGCTGACGGTTTCAACCAACCGACTTAGGGGCAGAGTCGGATAAATCGCTGTATAGGGGCAGGGACATTAGAGGGCGTGGCAGCGCGGGGCGGCTCGGCGCAAGGTGGCGGCGGGGGGCACCGAGGTAACCTGACGCGAGGGAGGGGCCGGGCGATATTTGCGCATAACAAGCGCGAGCGAACTTGGCGCTGGCTGGCGCGCGTCAGGTTCCGACCACCACCGCAGCATTCCACGTAGCGGACGGGGGACCAGGCCAGAGGACGGGACTTCAAAGAAACGGCAAGCAATGGGCAGGAATTGGTACAACGGGTCCAGTCGTGCAATCAAACGCCGAATGGTTCATAAGAGGCAGTAAGCACAACAAAAATTTGAGTATTCAATTCCAATTCAAAATTGCAGTCATTTATTTTTCTGTTAAGGGAAACGGCACAGAACCTCTCTTGAATCAATCCATCTCGTTAGTGCCTTTCGCTCGTACTACGTTAACAGTCGAGCCTTGGGTAATCAGGAATTAAGTCGTAACAAACAATTAGGATTGGTATTTTCTTAACTGCATACGTATGAATGAACAAATGAAACTATTCGGTTGTAAATTTTAAAAATTATGAATAACTAAATTGTGAAATATTATAAATTCCTTCTTGAATATTTCAATGTCTTTTTTAATTTGTTTTTTGCTAAAACCTGTATATTGCACAAATAGCCGATCAAGGAATATAAACAATTTTGTTTAAATTTATTGAATACCCTTTCAGTTACTGAGAATCAACAGGTTATTTTGAGGTCCAGGGTCACAGTCGCTTGATGTCTGCTTGCGTGAGGAATGTCAAGCATCCTTCCGAAAACACAACCAATTGTCTCCGATGAGAGAGATTAATCTATCGTTCTTTTTTTTCATTTCAGAAGATTTATTATATTAAATGAATTACCATCTATTCTATTGAAACTAATCTCACAAGGATATAAACGCTAAATCTACCGGATGTATTGAAGGCTCACCCCAATCCAACCATCTTTGCATACTTCGGTAAAGTTTCTAACCCCATTCAAGAAATGCAAAATGTACCGGAGGGAGTTGTCAGAAGCAGTAATGGTTCATCGTGTACCGATCGTCTGCACTAGAGTCTCGCAATTAACGACGTTATTCAACTTCGTGAAAGGTTTGCAACGAGGAAATACGTAATCGGATCATGTCACGAACGTTTATACGCAACAAATATGCAAGTTCGTAATATTAAAGCACCCTCGCAGAGAGAGTTAACTCACTACGTAAGATAAGAACACTTCTTATTAACATAAAACAGGTCAAGGTCTGTTGAGAATCATGAAATCGTGTTATGAATTCCAACGGCAACAGAGATTTCAATACGATAGTCAAGAACGCAATTATTGTACGGTATTATTTAATGTTTTGAGTCTCTTTCCAAAGAGTATTTTTCTCATAATTAGTGGAGGGATGGAAAAATGATTTATTGCCGATTAAATAAATGTTTTTAAGTTACTGTTCTACAGCATCATTGTATCCCATATTGATAAAATATAATTAATAAAAATAATGAGTTTGGCGATATTGTTTCAGGAGTATCTCTCTGATGTCTCTCTTTGAGTCGCTAGCTTTCAATAAGGGTTACGCTTATACGACTTTGCAAGAGACAATTTAGATTATGATGATGATTGTTCCGGAGATGGAAAGGAAGAACTTGATTTGTACCTTGTTCTGCACCTAGTGAACGAACCGTCTTCAGTGTAGGATAAAACCACCCAAGGAGTGGTTTCCTCAAGAAGAGAGAGATGAGAGAGGGAAGAGAGAAAGAGGGAGAAAAAAGAAGAGAGAGAAAAAGGGAGAGATAACATTCTTCAATAAACTCTTCTGCATTTTTGCAGTGGTTAATCATGAGTTTTCATAGGCTACATATTTAATCCAAAAAGATACTGTGTTTAGTTTGGAAGAATACTGAAATTGAAAATGAGCATTTCAAAATATCAACCTATCAAAATAATTTTAAAAAATATTATTAGTAATAGTTGAATAAGATTCCATTATATTTCAGTCGAAGGTGAGAAAGGATTGGCAATGCTAGGTCTCTACTAGCATTAGGGAACCCTACAACCAATATTGTAGTTTCGCAATGATACTTTTTTTGGCATTTTCGAAAAAAAAGTTTTCACTAAAAATGGGACCTGCACAAGTTTTCCTGTTTATTGTTACATACGAGAAAACATTTAAAGAAAAAAGTTGGGACGGTTTTTGAGAAAATAATTGTTTAAATATTAACTATATTTCATACACAATTACGCGCAACCTACTCACATTTTTGAAAAATTGTACATGATCTTTCAAATAATATATCTTATCTATACTCTGTTATCTAACATCTGTCATGTACATCTGCTATTGAACTACAGATTTTATTTTAGAAGCAATCTCAATTTTCAGTATTGATGTAAGAACACGCTGAACATATTTTTCATATTTTGCCATTTTCGAAAATTCAGATAGTTCAACCCCTCCGACTTTTTATAAGAGTATATCGCTTTTCATCTGAGGAAAAATCTGAAGAAAAAAATTGGAGCCATTATTGAGAAAATGTTGAAAACGTTGAGGGTTCATGAAAATAAGTACCTCAAAAAAAATTTAATAATTTTAAATTTACGGTTCAAACATGCAGGCCCTCGAGTTCGACCAGTTCGATCGAGGAATTTCTATTTTGGAGCGGCGACGAATTATTAACGTGGATGTTTTGTGGGCGACGTCGGATGTGACCCCGTGTGCCAAGGGAGCCCATGTCGCTCTGGGAACAGCGGTCGTGTACTGCCCGCACAATTTTTGCACCTTCCCCCTCCCCCTCCCCCTCCCCCTGCGCTTTAACGAACGGCTCATTGGGAGCAGCTTCCTGCGTAAGTGGTCCTCAATGGTTTAATACCCTTCAATTGGGAATGGCGTGGACGTAGGTTCCGTTCGGGGGCTAGAAGCGGGGGTGCCACCAAGCACCTGGTGGCGTGTGAAGGGACAGCTGAAGGGAAACAGTCTTCCCCCGGGGTTATCTAAAGGATTGGCAATGCCTGAGTCGGCGTTGAGGCACCAGTGATGCCAGGGAAATGCGCGTGACGATATTTACTATCACCCTTTTCTCAGACGTTATGTGTATGTCTAAGACATGAGGTACCTTTGCAGATTTACGAGTAATAATTGTACAAACGTGAACGCCACCTGAAATATGGATTAATTTTAAACATTATAGGCGTTCCTTGGCGGATGACACTAGAAATATAACTCTATATTCATAATATTTCTGAAAAAAACAGTCTTGACAGGAACAACTTAATTAGTTCAAGCATTAAGAAGTTATTGACAAAAGATGCACTAGCGTCTTTAAAAATTGATGGTAGAGCAAGGAATGTAGTTCTGTTAGTGTAAGACGATTTCCTTAGGAGCAAATTAAACCATTAAAATGTCTCTTTTCTCCTCTTTGTACGCTGAATGAATATAACAACCGCACACACTTTCTCGTACCAGTAACAGTTATCTAACATTATAATATAATCTCCATCCATATTAACTCATTTCATCCATCACTTGGAAAACACATTATCACTTTCCGACTAGGAGCGAAAATTAAATTCATTTCAAGGTAATATACCAACACAAATTCAACAACACATCGCTCCGTTCCATACACCCAGAAACGCCGCCCCAAAATTATTCTGAGAATATTAAACTGCCGGGTCGCGGCCATCTCAATGTTGCATTCCAAAGTGTTAACTCCTGAAATATTCTAGCAATAGAAGAGCGGGAAATTTGGAATTTTGAATAGTTGCAATGCTGGAAAAAAGAGTATTTGCCAAAAATGAGTCTAGCATAACATTTTTACTGTCCTTTGATGCATAAAAAGGAGAGAACTTAAAGAAAAAATTTGGAGCAGTTTTTGAGAAAAAATGCTACTTTTTTACATTAGCAATTAAAAAGCCTATATTGCATATAAAATTACACGAAAACTGTACATTTTTGAAACACTGTGGCCTATTTCAAGATTTATCTTTAAAGAACAGAATTTATTCACGGAATAAGTATGTATCTTTCATATTGTAGTTGTAGGAAGAGGGCGGAAAAAATAATCTTTAGTAATTTCCGAAAAATTAAATATTTCAACGAAATGAGACCTGCACTATTCTCCTAAGTATTCTTTACACTATCGGAAGACAATGCAAAATACAAAAACAAATTCGAGCCATTTTACAGACAAGATTGAAAATGTTAAGGTTTTATTTAAAGTACCCCAAAATTCAAAATATCCACTTTAAAATCGAGTTAATTTAAATCTATAGGGGAATATCAATTCTGAATAAAATCGGCTGAACAGTTTAGGCCCTAGCGCTGACCACAGGCGGACGGACAGGCGATTTGCGGTCAATAGATTTTTCGATACCAAGAGTCCACAAAACCTGAATTCCTACTCCACGTTTAGAGGAAATAATTTACTTATAAATAGGAACAAGAATTATTCACTTTTTTGTTATCACTACCCAGCAATAATAGTTTTTCTGACAAATAATGCCGTTTTTTCGGAGTATTACAATACATTCTCTATACTATGTAAGCAGTACGCGAACAAGTAAAATACGCGTAATGTACTCGATGATGAAACTAGTTCACACTTGCCTAGCTGATAAAATATAAGCAGTAAATATTACAGTATTAAAATATAACTTAATATAAACTAAATAACTAAAATATAACTAAATATAACTTATAAATAAACTTCAATAGTGCATATGGCTTCTGAAACACTCGCTTTACGCCAGGATTTGGTCATGTATGACTAGATTCAATCGAAATAAAACTTAATAAACCATTAGAAAATCTAGGAGTCAATATCGAACTCAGGAAAGTATTTGCTTTTATATAACACTAGCCCGTGGTTGCGTTGCCATTAGAATATAACCACGCGCAACCGACACCGAAGTGGCCTCTAGTAGCTTGGGGTGGTCTCAGGTTGCGAGTGCCGAGTAGATTAATTTACCAGCTCCATTAATGTGAATCCCACATGGAGACCTAACTAACAGCGTTCTCTTAATTGCTGTAATTATCTGTTGTGTCCGATTGGGAATCAATCCGCTCTCATGGCGATCGGCCGTTAGCCGTCGTTCCTTCTTCATTGGTGCGTTTTGATCGCCCAGAAAGCGAATTCAAATTTCACCACAAAGGATAATAACCGTAGCTATGAGGGTCGCATCAGACCACAATATTGGAGCCAAAATGTGACTCTTAGAAATTCATTTCGCTATTGCTATCGTTGAGTAGGACTTTACCGGTCAAGGCACTGAAAGAGATAGATTAATGTATGTATGTAGTCGACACTTGCAAGTCACAATGTTCTAAAGCAACCTCCTATCACAAAGCTCCAAAGGGCAAGTGTTTCGGTGACTAGTTTTAGGTCAAGTTTTAGTCACCTATTTATTTTAGCCGGGTACTCCTTATCAATTGTAAAGAATACATAGAAAGTGTGTGTACAGCGTGTGTATATTAGTGTTATAGTTTCTTGAAGTATTCTTCTCGGTTTATATTTCTATTATCAAATATAAGTTGTAAATTATTTAACAGTAAAAAGACACACCGTACATTTCTAGAGCGCACATCATACATTGAATATAATAAAACGAATCCGATATAATTTCTTTTTTTTTTAGATTTTAATTTCTTCCTTAAATATCATGTTTAAAATTAGGTGTGTATCAAAATGTCAACTCATTTCTAAAATTTTGAGGCAGAAAAGGCTCGGCTAGAAAAAAATCCAAATATTACTCTCAGAGCAGACAGCTATCCTCTTTTTTTCATCGTTTTTCTTTCACGAAATATATACAATAAAATGTGGGTCTTAGAGAGGACGTGAACATATCATGAATTATGTAATTCTCATGGAACATTTTCACAAAACGATAATACTGAACAGCCTACACGTCCATATTTCCGAAGAGAAATTATAACACAACCATAAACACAAACTGCAATTCATCTCCAAGAGAAAGGTTTTGCGAACTTTCCTAATAGGGTTCGCGATGTGTGAAATAAAATACTCTGTTAGCTTTCGAGTGCCTACGTGATGTTTCTTTCGAGTCACACCCGTCGCTTTCTTTCTTCGGTGCCTTATGTTTTCTCCGACGTCGAGTGCATGTCGCGAAGATCTCGACGGAGGAGCTTTCATCTCCAGAATCGCGTCCTTCATCGCTTGCTCTGCCTCTAATTTGCACGCGTTGGAAAGAACTTGCGCAGTATTTCATTTTAATTCGCGCAAACTGTTGAAATGTGGGTCAAATGAAACTGATATAATAAACTGATATAATGCAATAAATCTGGCCTAAGTATCTCTTCGCTATCAACGTTCAAAATCCAACGTTTGTGTTCCTAATGTTAACCCTCGTAATATAATTTTTGTCAGTAGATAAACGATTTCGAAGTCAAAATACCGCCGTAAAATAGGTACCTATTATTTCTGTTGTCTACGTGAGTAAGAGTTTAAGACAAAACTAGCTACTTTTCAGACGAGAACTTTAATGTTATAAAATCAGGTTCAGTTCTTAATTTTACTTTCTCGCACTTACTTCGTAAGAAAAGAAAGTCGTGTGCCGAAAAACAGCGATTTTTCGGCAGAAAAACTCTTACTGCCGGGTCCTGGTATCGAAATAGTGGATAAATCCTGTTGCTATATATAGTACTCGAAAAATTTATTCCTCTAACACGTGGTGTAGCTAGAATCCACGTTTTGTGGGTACTTGATACCAACAAATAGATTTGACGGCAAAACCTCCGTCTGCCTGTCTGTGTGTGGCCGTCCGTCTGTTCTCAACGCTAGCACCTAAACCGTTCATTTTCTCCAAAATTGATATTCCCCGATCGATCTAAACGAACTTGGGAGTTTCAGCCGGATATTTTAATTTTTGAGGGAACTTTACAGGAGAGCCTCAAAAACATTTTGAAAATGTTCTCAAAATGGCACCACATTCTTTTTACTAAACTGTGTCCTCGGATATGTAAAGGTCGCATAAGAAAATGATGCAGGTCTCACATTCGTTAAAATCCCAATTTTTCGAAAACTGCAAAGGTACAATTTTTGGGCGTCTTTCTACAATTATAATATTGAAGATAGTGATTTTTTACTTAGTAAAAACTGTTCCTTAAAAACAGAACATGAAATAAGATCATGCAGAATTTTTCAATAATATGAATAATTTTGCGCGGAATATAGGTAATTAAAAAAATTAAACAATATTTTTTCTCAACAACGGCACCACATTTTTTCATTACATTTTCTCATCATATGTATCAAACGTCAGTATAAATGTTGTTTGTCTCATTTTCGCCGAACTCTACGTATGTTTGAAACTTGCAAAAAGTTATTTCAAAACTACGAAATTGAAGATAAAGATATTTGCCTTAAAGCCTTTTTCAAAAAGTCAGCACTTTAAAAAAGGTCATGAAAGGTTTACTGAAGTAACGAGAAGTTGTCGCGTAATTTGGGCTTGAAATTAAAGCAATTTATAAAAGTTTTTATTCTATAATACCGCTCCTAATTTTTTGTTCAATTTTTTTCAAAGATAGAAGAAGGGTCGCTTAATAGAAGAAAGCGAGTTTAATTTTAGTTGAAATATCTAAATATTTTAATTTGCAAATTAAGAAAAAATGCAAGAACACCAATACACCACAGCTGTTGTAGCACCATTAGTTTCTCCTGCTGTTGGGCGAGGGGATTATATTTGAATCACATTTATTATTTTAGCTCTTGGCTTATAAAAAGCACAGAAACGAAAACATTTTTCTTACTCTGACACTCTACAAGAATTTCATGACACTGATGTTTGTGAAAATTGCAACACTAAGGAGACATACTATTACAATGTAATTTGCATGTTGACCTTGAGTATTTGGTACGATGTGAAGCCGCTACGATCTGTCATCAGAGCCTCTAGCCGTCGTGGCATTTATTGAAAGAGAGCCTGTAGTAGTAAGTATGCTGCTGGGGAACACATTGCCACGCAGTTCCTATGCGTGACCACAAAGCATCGATAGAGGCTGCAGGAGGACCAGAACGAACAAGTTGTCGACCGATCATAACCCAGACATAATCGATGGCGTCATGTTAGGTGAAATTGCAGGCCAGGGAAGCAGTGGAACTCGTTCTGCTCAGAAAGATTGCACATTCCTCCCCACATGAGGTAGGGCATAGTGAAATATGGCATGTGGAGCTGCTTGCAGGAGGGACAGAACCTCGAACTCTAAAACTTCCTAATGTAGCGGTTGCTCTACAGATTGCCCCCAATACGTATGATGCGAGATCGAACAGTGTAGGCGATGGCGCCCCTCCTGGTATTTGTTCGCTATGGCCCGGAACAATACAGATTTGCAATCACCACGTTGGCGCCGAACACGTACGCGACCATCGCTGTACCAAATACTGAAGTGGGACTCGTCCGAAAACACCACATTTTGCCACCCAGCACGCCAGTAAACACGTTCATGGGCCAATTGCTGTCTAAAGCGTTGGTAGTTTCTGGTCAAAGGAAATTGACGCAGTGGTATGCATTCCCCCTTAGCAGACGGCGTCGAACCGCGACGCAGACATGACCACACCCGTTGCAGTGCTCTATAGTCGAGCCAACACTGTGGACGCGGCTATTCGGTCGATTACGGTCATGCGGACAGCACGGTGGTCATCTCTCACTGTGGTCACACTGTGCGGTCCTAAACCCGCTCGTCGCTGTGTAAGATCCCCCTCCACCCACTGGTATCACACACGCAGTGTCGTAGCAGCGCGCCGCGTTCGAGCCGCAATGACACGGTATGATGTAGCCGCTTCTCGGAGACCGTTCATTCTGCCCCGTTCGAACGCAGATGCTGATAGTGCCTCCTTCTGAGGTATTCTGTCACCTGATTACACGTTTCCACGTTCTTGGATGTCTCTACACCGACTCACCTGACCTGTCACACAGAGCTAGGCCAACCTGCGTGCCTCCGCTAAGCAAATTTAATCACTTCTTACGAATACACTACTCTACACATCCGTCGATTTTCCAGTGATTCCGGCCATTCCTTCTGAATTGCAATATGTGTTGCAATATACACAAACAGCGGTGCACAAAGATTGTCGGAAGACAATTGTTATCTTGATTTCAATTCAATTTCTGTTAACGCCGCCCTCCACGTCCCTCCCCTCCCCCACGTCACCATGCCCCTCATCTGCCCCCAGACCCGCCCCCGAGCTCCCCATCTTCCAACGGCGGCACCGCCCTACCTGACATGACGCATCTTCACCTGTGTTGGTATTCCGGCGCATATACAGCTATGTACCTATTTACATTTGCAAGTCCAATGTCTCTGTCGCAAGACTAGATTTAAAAGGTCAGAAAAGTACTATATTAATCTTTAAGGCAGTATTTTATATCCCACAGGACGTCAGACTTTGAAACAAAGGTAACACTGAAGTTTCATTGATATTGGTTTAGAACTTAAGACTTCAGGTACATTTATTTATTTATTTACGTCAAAACAGTAAAAAACTGAGTGTGGCGTGCTATGGAGAGATATTAATTTGAAGTTACATTATTTCCAGAAGTAAAACAAGGGGTCATCTCAGTATTTTCTCGAGGATCATAGAAACTGGACAAAAACTTGATCGAGATGGGGGTCAGAAGTACAATATTTGTTACAGGTTCTTTACAATTATACATTCCAAATAGTAAATAATACATTAAATATCATTGTTAAGGTTTACATTTCTTTCGTTTTGGAAGCTCGGTATATTTTCTAATTGTATAGAAACAGTTGTGCAGCAGAAAAAAAAATTAGGACTTAATTTAATAACTTCGAGATATTATCGCTTATAAATCCAACACTCATATTCCCCTTTATTTGTATAGATGGAGATCACGTCAATCTTATATCAAAAATTGAAATTATAATTTACTTTATGTATATCAAACATAAGTGATAGTCGTGTATTAGGTCGGCACCGGATCTCCCCATCCAGCGGGGGAAGATCACCGCCATTTCCCAGGATAAAAAACATGCACTACTCTTGCATGCAATTCCAGGCGAAAACTGGAGCAATACCTTAAGAAAAGGACTACGGACCGCGTGTTACCTTCCCTTCCTCGTCGTTTCCCCTCCTCTAACCCCTTTGACACACACAGACGAACAAGAATCCATCACAAACGTCCTCCCACGTGCACGACGCACATCACGTCGTAACATGCATGACATTAATGACCATCAGCAGTTGTCGCCGCGCGGATCAAAGCACACCAGTCAGTCAATTAATCGAAGCCATCGATGGTTTCGACAACATGGCATCGGACGTCGCATCCGCCGTTCCAACGAGCGGGCGGCGGGGGCGGCGGCGGGGCCGCGAGAAAGCGGCGCCGCGCCGTGACAAGTGCGAAGAAAAGCGGCGCTGGGGGAGGGGGGAAGGGGGAAGGGAGGGCGGCGGAGGTGCGCTGCCGCGGCGCCGGTGAGCTGTGGTGTGGGGAGAGGAGCTACTGTCGTCCGATGGAGAGACGGTCGCGTAAGTGGTGCACGAGAGTCTAGGCGATCTCGTGAAGGGGTGGTAGTGTCAGGAGAACGGATGGCCCACGTTCATACCCCCAAAAATAGTGAAGCTTGTGACAGGATTGACAACAGTAAAGAATGGTATTCTCTTTCCGGTAACTTTTTTTTTTTTTTTCGAAAGCTTTATGGAGACGTTCATAATAATTCTGTACGTCTGTCTGTGTCAAAGGGTTGAGGAGGAGATACGAACGAGCAAGGGAAGGTAACACGCGGCGCCGTAGTCCTTTTCTTTAAGGTATTGCCTCCAGTTTTCGCCTGGACTTGATCGGAGGCAATCACGAAAACTCCGGATCAGAAATAGCTGAAATCCTCAATTCTCCTCCAGAGGCTGAATTCGAACCACTTCAGCACATCATGGTGAAAAAATTCGCTACGAAACGGGTCTTAAAACTCTAGAATGGTCTAAGTGTTGGAATACTGGCGAAAGATTTTACCAAAAAGATTGTTAGGGCAGTAGTGTCGCAGAGGTCTGCGGACCAGAAAGATCGTGGGTTGCGAGTCCGACCTCGGACATGATTGTGTTATTAACGTGTTGTATGTGTGTGTTGGCGTTTCAACCCCTCACTATCATCATTTCATCTTCCATACACCCAGGCTAACTACACAAAATTCGATAAAGCTAAAATGCTAATATCCCAACGATAAAACAACATGTACCTCAACCGAGATAATGTTACTGAATCCCGGTAAATGCAGAGGCAATGCAACGACTGCGCAAGTTTGGTCTATTCCGAAGCAAAAACGAAGTAAAGATTGGTATATGACAAATTAGGTTGAATATTCGCTTTGCGCCAAGTAGTTGGTACAAACTCTGCCTAGGGAGGAGATTTGATGGGAGGGGAGGTCCGGGGAGGATGCGTGTATGTGAGTTTGTGTGGCATCCGCCAGGATTCGCGAAAGGTCGGTTGCTGCAGATGAGAACTAGGGATGCGACATCGACGTGGATTGGTTTCACAACTCGATGTATTGAAGCCGATGTTTTGGAAACACTCGATATTGGTGTCTTCATGTGTTAGCATTTTTCGTGGTTTTTGTTCGTGGAATCGAAAAATTGTCATACTCACACAATTTTGTAAAAGTTAAAATGTGAAATAAGAACTGATGGTTCTTGTATATTTGTGTTCGAACCAAACAAACACTGCGTGTGTACTACCTCAATCGAGCATACTATCAGAGCCCGAGAGAGCTTAAAACAAGGAAAAGCTTAAAAACATTGTTGATGATTTTTGAACTCGATGTATATTAACATCAAATGTTTTAATTTTCGATCATTCGATGTTTAACAACGTTGATGTTTAATTGGGTACATACTGTTCGGCAACCGTCAGGTGGCTCGTTGGTTTTGCGTGCTCGCTTTCCACGGCGCAACCCCGGTTTCGATTCCCAGTCGGGGCAAAATTCATTGTGGGCTTTCCTCGCAAAGTCCCAGTAATCTGATACTGTGTGACGATGAGAAACGCACTTCCGCAGGTTTGAAATACCAAATACAAGCGTTATCCACACGTATCGCTTACTGCTGACCGCCAAGGCTCGGGCGCTGCTGTTAGGCCTTACAGCTCGTTAAGGCTTAGCGCGCTGCCGGTGGCCTTAAAACAAAGAGCTGTTGTGCCACAGTAACAAACATACCTAATGTTTGGGCAACACATCGGATGTTTTGTAGTTGGCGTCGCATTACTAAAGGTTGCTAATCGCGGACAGGAGGGCAGTCGCAACCACGGATGCACAGGGGCCGTGTAGGCGGGAGGGGAGGCACAAGAGGGGCAGCGGGTCGTGATGGAGCGAGCGAGTTCCCGCGCTGCGAAGGGGGAGGGGGAGGGGAGGAGGGGAGGGGGGCATCAGCCACAGCGCGGAAGAGTGCGCGCACGAGAGTGAAAGTGGCGATGGGTGACCCAGTTTAGCGCGCGGCCCAGAGGGGGACGGACCGCGGTGGCAGGGGAGGGGGGAGCTGAAGCTGCAGAGGGGCAGGGCAGTGGCGCCAGCAGCTACAAAACCACTCCTTTACATCTCCAGTTTGAATCTCCGATGCAGAAACAAATCTCAACTAGCTTCAAATACTCCAGAACCAATTTCACCACCAATGCTCATTGTTTTGTCACGAACTTACAACTCCACAAAGAATTGTAAATTTACTTCACAGAACACCAACATATCTTACCACTCAGTTCTATCATTCCATACCTCAAAATGCGCACCTAGCCAGCTTCAGTCACCACACAGAACCAGAATTATTAGATATCCATTCCAGGGATTCCTAACCAAATTTTCCGAAATGGATTGCTTTTAGAGGTGTCTGATAATTTCCTCACCCAAATTAGTTTGTATTAAAATTTAAGTCTTCACTACATATGTAAAGTCTATTATGTACCAATCTTAGTAAGCTCTATAAAAATATAATAAAACGAAGCAGCGAGAGTGACGAGTGTCGTCCAACTCCATGATTTCAAAACATCGATGATATTTTTTTAAAAACATCCATAAATTTAACATTGATTTATTGAAGCTAATGATTTTTAACATCCTTGTTGAATGCTCGATGATTTTTGATGGAGAAAGTATCTACAACAACAACAAAATAATAAATATCAATAAACTAAGGAGTCTTTCTGATCAAAGTGACCAAGCAAAAATAAGTTAAATGAGCTTTCATCGATAAATGAAGTGTACTTTAATATTCCCGAATCAGATTTAAAAAAATAATTGTACTGATCAGTTGTGTCACTTTATTTTCTCAGTTAATTCTCAATTATAAATTAATGAACACTAACAAATTAAATTCCTTTCATTGTGTAATTTAAACTCCTTCAACAACTAACAACTTTGAAACGATTTTTCATCAATATATTTTTTTTAATTCAATTATTTCCGAACATCGATGTTTGCGAACATCGATGTTTTGTTGTTGATGTCGCATGCCTAGTAAGCAGGTCGCTTCACTGGAAAGGGTGCCGTGCGTGGCAACAGAAGATCATTCACCACAAGAGACCGCGTTCGCAACAGAGAACTGAAGATAAGAGGGACGACGCAAGGAACATGCACAAAAGTTATGGAAGAAAGTTCGCACAGGAAAGGCAGTAAAAGAGGTAATTAGCAGTGCTGAGGCACATGTGACGGAGAGAGAGTTTAGAGTTGTAGGGAGGTGAATTCCATTTCACACAAAGAAAATGTAAGCAAAAAATGAAGAGGCTTGAAAGAGAATGCAGAGGTTCACTCAAGGAGATTTAAAACAAACACTTGGTAAAATGGCGGAATGGTAGTCGGGGTTATGAGTAGTAAACGTTTAAGGGAAGATTATTCGGCGCAACATTAGTAGAGTATAACTCTGACAATTAACAAATTGTTTTATATGTAATGTAGAACCTAACGAAACAAGTTCTTTATTGAAGATTCTTACGAATACATAATAAACATGTTTTGGTTTCATTAAATAACTGTGTATCAATAATGAGTATAACCCTCCATACATATTTCTAATTTTTAATAGCGAAGTGTGAACTCCTTCATACACTTAGTGCTACTACAGAATTTCCAAGAACGATAAGCTGAAAGCAATACTTTACCACAAAGGTTCGTTCTCCGAATTAACAAAGAACCGTTTCCTGCGACCTCAATATACAAAACCACTCTTGTGTATCTTTCGAGATAAATTTGTTGTCATAAACTGACAAGAAGACCTCTACTTATCAAATATTATGTGTGATTTCATTTTGTTGCGCAATAATATTTCCTGTGCTTGATATTATTGATTTATCTGTTGGTGTGTGGTACTGAATACATCCATTTGCATACAATATTTCCGTTACCAGCCAATCCAGCCGTTTATGGGGGGTGGCGGTGACGATGCGAACTGAGATGATGGTGGTAGTCGGGGAAAGAGAAGAGAGAGGGAGAGAGAGAGAGGCTAATGAACGAGTTAATGAGCGGGAGAAGCGTACTGACTGATACGGAGCCCGCACGAAAGGGGGGGGGGGCGTCTGAAATGGCTCACGGCAACATCGGTCATGGGATGCAAGGCCGATGAGGTGACTAGCTAGATAATCAGCTCGAATTCAACTGTTGCTGGGAGGAGAATTCCACCGTCCGGCTGCTATGGTTGGAAGTTCTTCACGGATAATCAATACCATGAGCATGCCCACAATCAATAGCAGGCGAAAGTCGGAGCAGTACCCTGACAAATGGGCCACGGAGCCCGCGCGATGGTTTTCCTTCTTCATCCTGGTCTCTTATTTTCCTTTACACATACACACATGTATATTGGCGTGGTCGCTCGGGATGTATAATGAAATGAGTGGGAAAAATTGCGAATGCGACGAGGAAAACGTAAAATGAAGAAAACGAGGACGAAACAACGCAAGGAAAAGAAATCGCAAAACATCTGACCTAGAAAGGAAGTAATAGCGGGACGACATGAAGTGAGAAATTTCGAAGAAGTAGCAGGGTGAGGCTAAGTAATGTGAGACTGTTTGGCTGTCAATACTTTCGAAGTAGCACTTGCCAGCGGGGACTCAGCTGGGCAATGAAATCGATGAGAGTGCTGTGGGGCAGCGGTGGAGGCGACGAGAGACGACAGGGATGAGTGTGGCAGCGCGGGCGACTGGTCTCGCTCGATGCCGCTCCGGGATGGCGGAGTTCCCCGCCCCTCCCCGCCCCGCCCCGCACCGAGCGGTCACTTAGCAACCGTTGCCACAACGACTAGCACGCGCTCCCGCGCTCCATCGACGGCAACGCATCGCGCTGCTGCGCGTTATTGTTTCAGCGAAAGTCGATTTCTGGCGGCCTCGCGCTCCACTCGCGCACACATTTTCTGCACACAAGGACGTGAATAACCCAAATTAGGCCATCCTACCGTATGCGTGATTATTTCAGATTTCTGGGCGCGTTAACTGCTAAGGCCATTAGTCCCGTATGTGTAGTGCATGCTTTTATCGTAGGAGGTGGCGGTTGTTTTCCCCCGCTGAATTGTGACATTTGGCGCCGGCCTTCCCTTTGCTAGCGGAGTTTCCCCAAGAGCTCTCCCCCGCCAGCGAGGAACCGTCCCAGCCGAGACAAGCTCTTGCGACTGGTCTCCCGACACGTGAGACAGTGTAATGTGTGTAAGTAGGGGGTGAGGACAGGACAAGGAAGAGGAAGGAAAACTGGCACGCGGCCCGTGGCCCGTTTGTTAGGGTGCTGCTCCGGCATTCGCCTGATGTCGATCGGAGAAACCACAGAGGAGCTGGTCGCTAGAATTCTCCTTCAGCGGCTGAATTCGTCCTCGCTGAGATGGTGGTATCGAAGATCGTACCACTATCGCGACTCGAACCTTACACCACCCGACCATAGGCACTGCAGCGACAGCTGATGCCCTGAGCCACCTAAGTCGGCTCCATGCATTTGAGCACACGTCTGTGTTTTGCGTTAATACTTCCGAAAACTGTGGCGTGTTCTGCGTATGTTATTCGTTGTACCTAATAATGGTTAAAAAGTGATAATTCTCAACAATATTTAGTCAGCACGTCCTATGAAAATTGCTGGCGGCATATCGGAAGTAATGTTATATATCTGATTGAAACATTGATGGAAAAGTAAAACTTGTTTGTTTGTTTTTTTATTCTTTAGTTCGAGACATTAGGGTCCTCGATTTTTTAACAACAAGGAGACTCTATATTAGAGAGAATACGGTACCAATATCTTAAAATAAATTTTTACGTTCACAAAATGAGGAATAGATCGAATGCTACTGTATGTAGCGTGTACCTATTTATTAAATTAATTAGAAGACACGTACAAAGCCGCAGAATGTATCTCCCGTCTGCGGGAATGTATCGTCCCAGCCGATGCTCAAAGCTAATACTCCCAGCCTAATCCCCAAAACTAAGCCCCCAATTGGTCTACTGCCATGCGTGGTTATGTAGCATACGTAAGCATAAGTGTGTATGTAAGGGAGGGGAAGAAAGAATTGCACGGAATCCGTGCCCCTATTCTTCGGGTAATAAGAGTGGCCGGTCGCTAGAATTCTCTTCCAGACAGATGTTGAATTCGACTTAACTAACTTGTAAGTGCGGGCATATGTGTAGGCTACCCCCATTTACAGCCCACATTTTGCGGTTTACCTGCGAGGCTCCTCGGAGCAGAAGGAAGCAGTATGATTGGTTTGTCCATTTCACGGAAAGGCCGGACAAGGAAGCGCTAGAGCTGTCCGTGCCGTTGCACTTCGTCAGCCTCGCATTTGCATCTGACACGGCGCGCGGCGGGTCGCCGCGAGTGGAAGAGGGGCCGGTCTCAGAGTTACTTAACGCTGCGCGCGAAGTTCCTCCCCGGCCTCCCCCCCCGCCGCCCCCCGCCTCCGCCCCGCCTCCTCACTCGCCCCGGCAGTCATCAGAGGCGCTGCCACGCTCATGAAGCTTTCCCCTTCACAGTACCCCTGCGGAGGCCGGAAAATATTTTTGTAAATTGGATACATTGCTCTACTGGCTTACGGCTTAAGCAGCCAGGAAGGGAGAGCTTTTCTTAAAAAATAACTAAAACTAACATAATGATTGCCTAATTTAATTGTTCATTTAAAATGTATGCAATCTGGCATTCCTAACTTTTTTTTATTTCACGCTTCATTCATTCATTCTTCATTTACATTATGTATTCGTACATACCCTTTCCCTCTCAATGCACTTTTCTTTTTCTTCTGTTCGCCACAGCACTGACTTAACTGGAAGTGTCCGTGGCGATCAGGACTGTTTGGAGGCGCGGCGCGGCGTGGCGACGCGTTCCCCACGCGTCTATAGCTGACGACAGGTCTTACTACGTTTGGTAAGTTGGCTGAACACTACAACACAAACTAATAAAATCCGGATAGTACTTTTAGGTTAAGTAAATGCTCGAGCACAAAATTTTAGTTTCTCTTGTAGTTTTCTCAAATAATTTACAGCGCGCTTTATCGTAAAGCCAACTTAAACAGATTTTTTGAAATATAACAAATACTATAAGGCATAATTATTATTGATAGCTGTAGGCTCACAAAATTTTCTAATATTATTAAAATGCATTAATATTTACTATTTCGAAAAATAATAAAAATTTACTGTAGCTCTTTCAGATCACAATAAATTTCGCCAAATCACTTTTTATGAACTAGCAATCAGAAACAACCGTGATATAGTATCAACATCTTTAAGAAAATGTTCATGAAAAAACTAAATTATTTTAGTACAAACTTTAGAATTTCTTCTTCTTATGTACTGTGATATTGAAAAAAACAGAAGAGATATATTCAGTAATTATTGATATAATTTGGACTTTGTCATCATATATTTTAGAAGAAAGCTCCGAAATTAAAAATGAAATAATAAAACATACCACATGAGACGTGTACAGTCGCTTATCGTGCCATCAGTGCTAGAAAGCATTTAATAATGTCAGCGTTCTTCGGGTCCATGATATTCTTTACGTAATCAGACACGCCACGAAAAGGGCCTCCCAGTGTTAAACACTCGTTAAGAGGTTCTCACGAAGCCGTCGCACACTTGCAACGCTTCTCGCGAAGGCAGTTAAGTTCAAGAAAAAACAAACCGCATGACATGCTTTGAAGAAAGCCAGAAACCGTTCGAAGTTTACCACTAGCGCACACTTCTAATTAAAATAAACTTCGTGAACGACATATTTTGGAAACGACGATAACGAGACGAGTTAACTCGCGGGCCCTTGTTAGTGTTCCCAACAGGAACCGGGGAATATTGGCTGCGTTCGCTTCCACGAACAGCAGCGATGGTTCCGCAGGCGGGCACGCTCTCCGGTCCGGGCGTCGCTCTCGAGCGAAAAGAAGGAAGTGAAAACGGCATTTCCAGAGGACCCACCCTAAGAGAGGGACAGAGAGAAAGGAAGAAAGAATGAAAGAAATAAAAAAAGAAGGAAAGGGGAAGGAAATAAAGAAAGGATTGAAAACAGAACAGAAAAAATACCTAAATTGGATGGGTATAAGAAAACCAGATGGATATAAGTGACATTTCATAAATTCTGAGACATTGTTTATTTGAGCCAATATCACCGTAAAATCGTGATGCTTTGTTTCATTATTAACCATAGGAGACATAAGAGGGTACATTTTGTACCCCAGGACATAGTTTTGTCATTTATTTCAATTAACATTTCTATTTGTTTGACAGTTTTTTTCTAGCGGAATATTTCCCCATAATGTCTCAAAAATACGCTCAGTAGAAAAAATACAATAACTATTTTTCTGGAAATAAATATTTCTCGCCTCGGGATCCAAATTGTACTCCTTTAGTACCCCGTGTCACATGTGACAGTTAATCATTCTACCATTTTTCTGCACGAATCGTTAAGAGAGCGGTTCAAATTGAAACGTTAACACTTGCAGCTGCGTTGTGTTTCAATAGATAGAATAGGTGTCACTGAAACTTTGTTCAGAGCTGATAACACCATCATGGCTTCACACGAGTCTTCTAAAGGAATACATTATTATAACATAATGTGTTCTATTGATTGCTTTCGCAAGATTCTTGTATCCAACAATGATTACGTTGAAATAGTAAAAAGAAGTTGCGTGTATAAACTTTGTACGTCCAGTTAGCATTTCAAATAAACAGTTATCTACCCGTGCGAAAACTGTTAAACAGCCAGCGTATTACTGATTCAATTCTTCATCAAAACCACGAAAATACATTGCCAATAAAATATAGCCTGAAATAAACACTTTTTGTTCAGAATTTATAAAACGTCATTTCTGGTTTTCACCCATTCAAATTTAATTTAAAAAATCCTCAGTGAAAAAAAATAGATATAAAAATTAGATGCAATTGTTCTACAAGCTCAAAACCTTCGTCTTTATTTTAATTTATGAAAAATTATTCAGTAATCAGAACAGAAAGCGAGTCTTTGGCGTACGAAAGAAATGTTGATAGACGAAGTAATGATTTTAGCAGTAGCGCAATTTGAAATTACACTTTCATACGAGTTACATATATTATTTTTGTTAGTAGAAATTCAGGGAAAGTAACATATTTATTCTCTTAGGGTCATTCTCAATATGCGAGGCAGCAGCAAATCGATTCATATCGCCCTCAGTGTTTAGTTTACTTTGCAGTCTCCAGGAGTTTTATATGGCTACGACTTTGCGAAACGTGTCGGGCAAAACAGACCTTACGCGACTTTGGCAAAGTAACACTTTTCAGGTAATAAAGAGGGAAGGTAAGTTTTAGTTTTCGAGCATGAGTGCTGAAAAAATATATGAAAAACAAAAAGATGAATACGTTTCCTCCCAGTAGGTTCAATGTGTTTTTGTATACCAACATTATAAACGACCTTCTCTGTTGCAGGACTTCGTTCATAAAAGGGCATTTGACGGCACAAATGATGTTGTATTAGCATTCTACGGCACGAATGATTGCGTCATTACACATTCTGCCAATCGCAGCGAGAGAATCTTGGAGTGGGAGATAACCAACGTTTTCTCGGGCAGATGTCAAATACCTGACATGTCACAAGAAAGTTCTTTCGCAAATGACGTTTAATCTCTTCGGTTGCTCCTAAGGTCGCACAGTACTCATGCAATAAGGCTTAACATTATAAACTACTATTATTGTACCTATAAAATATTTTCAGTAAGAACAAAATATACGATTGTATCGTAGTAAAGTATAGTATAATATCGTATTGAATGTATATATGTATGTATTGAATTGTTTGTGTAGTACGTAGTTTCTTACTGTTTATGATAATTAATATAGTTCTAAATTTCATATAAATTCATTTTACAATTACAATATGTTTAGTCGCTAATGATCTTGATGTCGATGCGACGATTAGTAACTTTAAATTTTTTAAAATATAATAATGGCAACCATTGAGGAGTAAAGAAACCGCGCGTTTCCTCCAGCGCAAGCAACGCCGATCGCATGCGCTAGTTGCGAGCCACACGGTCGCGCGTCGGCCCCTGCGCGGGATCAGAGCGCGCTCGGGCGATAGATTAAGCGCCGTCGGAGTAATGGCGGCTGTTTGTCTAAGTGATGGAGGACGCTTCATCTGGGCGTGAGAGCTCGATGTGTTCGCATCTAATTAATTAGCGAATCGCGCGTCTTTCTGGGCGCACCGCCGCGCGGCGCACACGCAACACCCGAATCGACCGAAGCAGCGCCCACATTCGAGACGCCTCGATTTTGTGCCGGTCGCTGTGCTGATGTTTACACTTCATAATTAATACGTAATACAATAATTAATACTTATTGCCATGTGAACGAATAAAATGTTTACTAGCTACAGATATCCCAGACCGCAAGAAGGATGAACTATTCTGACGTGAGCAAGACAATCTCATAAGTTTGTAACACCACTGTTCCTGTACATTTATTATACTGTTATCAATGTTCAATAATTAAAAGAATTAATATAAAATGGAAGTTCTTGACCTGTTTTTCAGTCATGACAAGGCGAAAGTTCTTCAATTTGTGACGTCCGGCAGTGAAAATTAACTTCAGTCGCCTCATAGAATTTATACGATAGCCCTAACACTATTAGTTTACATTCTCTTATTTTAGAATGAGAAAGAAGCATCTTAACTGCTCTTTACAGCGTCACAAAATTGAAGTTATAATAATGCCTTTTCTTTGCGTTGTTGCGATTCTTTTCTGTCATTATTGTTTCTCGGTATTTTATTTTATTCTAGATCATCGAAGAAATTAATTTTCTTATTTTTACGTGATTTTTCACTTCTTAAGAAAGATACATTACAGGCCAGAGAGAATTTTAATTAGTTAAATGATTAATTATTTAAGGGCGAAACGCTAATGATTTATCCTCAATTATTATTAAAATATATCTTTGAAGTTAATGAATTTCACGATTCAGTAATTTATTACCTTAAATTACCATTTTCTTTTGAAGCGATAATCGATCGCCCACTGATGATGCAATTACGATTAATCCGCATGTTGACCTCATCGTCAACTCCATTTATGATATTCCCATGATGCTGAATCGTTATTTAAAAAAAGACTGGAATAAGATTTATGACCGTTCGTTGAACATAATAATATTTGGTGTAACCATGGATAAATATGGTAAAACGGGTCGCTCATAAAAGATGACTGTCAGCTTAAGGAAGGGAACGATAAATCCACGGACTCGGCCAGGAGAGGCGGAGGAATATCTGATGGGATGAAATATCTGATCCACTGATTATTTCGTGTTTTCGGGCGCGTCAACTGCTAAGGTCAGTAGTCCCGTAAGTGTAGTGCGTATTTTCCACGGGAAATGGCGATATTCTTCCCCGTGCGATGGGGAGATCCGGGCTGTCTTACTCGTCGGCTTGCGGGTTTTTCCCCACCAGTTATCTCCTTCCCGCGGGGCACCGGCCCCACCGAAACACGCTTTAATCTCCTGACTAGTCTCCCGTCGTACGTGGCAGTATAGTGCATGCAAGTATATGTAAGTAAGGCGTGAGAATAGGAAAGGAAGGGGAAAGAAAGATCGTGCGCGGTCCGTGGCAAAGTCAGTGTGAAAGATCGCGGCATTGGCCTCGTGTTGATGGGAAAAAACATGGAAAACTACCGATCAGAGCAGCCGGGCGCTGGAATTCCCCAGAGTGCGGCTGAATGTGCGGCTAGTGTCGAAAATCCTGCCACCACGATGGGTGAAGCCCGAGGACCTCCCGATCACAGGCACTGCAGTCAACCGCTTATTTGAGTAACCCGTCAAGAAAACTGACAAAAAGTCTCCCAAATTTTCTGATTTCAAAATATTTTTATTTCTTAAAGCAGTTAACAAATGAATATTTTTCATATGAATGTGCACAACACGATGTGTTTGTCCTCTTGGGACAAGAATCCGCCGCTAATGCATGTTTTAGAATTTGGCGTTGGACGGGTTTCTGAAACAAACGATTCAATTAAAACTCTGAGCCACCTCACCAACTCCTGGAACTTCCTGCAAAGCAGCAGTCGCGAACAACGTCTCGACTCGGGTCAGCGCGGCTGAGATGTGCACAGAGCTACGGTGGCATTTGACGCTTGTGGATTGCGCACGGCAGCGACTGCCTCAATGCGATTGCACACCTCAGCTCACTTGTGAATCCGCGCGGACGTGAATAAATTCACGTAACGCAGCATCACTGCCACATCCCGGGAGAAAACATTCTCTTCACTAATGAGACTAATGACCACAGCAGTTAACGTGCTATGAAACATCATTCAATTAATCA
>BOPP01000247.1:1361867-1410587 GCA_017312745.1 Gryllus bimaculatus
AATTAATCACCCATAAACAAGAGCATTACAGCGAATATTAAAAATTAGAAAGAGGTTCTCAGAGATATATAGATTATTCTGATAGTTGATAAATCTACGTTCTCAACACTAGCAGAGGTGAAGCCAGTCGCGCCAGACTATAAAGTTTCCGTCACTAAACCGAACTCGAAAAGAGAGAGAAAGATTAAGAAAAGACGACGAGAAAGAGAATCCAGAAAGAGTGGAATAGTATTGGGAACAAGAATTAGAAAGAGGTGGCGGGATAGAAGAAGAGAACTTCCAAGGACTACGCAGTATTTGTACCTGTAAAACAACGAAGAACTATCTTCGCAGTCTAAGAAACTACAAGGTCAGACAGACAGAGAGGCAGGAGCACAAGACAAGAGACAGACAAGAGAGGAATAGGAGAATTCGAGAGAAGAAAAAGTAGTGGAGCGGAGAAAAAAGAAGAGGGCGAAACGAAGAAGAGAGTCCCAGGAACGCAGTACGCACACCAGAAAGAGACGAGCTCAAGCACAGAAGAGCGCAAAGGTCCGAAGCCGTGCCCCTGCAAGCGCCGAAGGAAGTGAAGGCCGCTTCTGGCGGCAAGGTTTCCGCCTTGCAGCCGCGCCCCCCAAGAGAGAGCCAGCGAGACACCCGCCCTCGATCCGAGAGAGACGGCCGCCGCCCCACTCCCCAACTAGCACACAATCACGGTGCAGAGAACCGTCGCCAAGGCGACCACAGCTAAAACTGAATTAGACGAGGAGGAACATCACAGAAGCGATGGTAGAACGATTTGAGAATCATCATGCGACATAAACAATAAATATGCCAAAAAACGATTTAGAAGATAAAAAACGAAAACGGCGGTGGATATGAAAACCGTGAAAACTACATGATGATGAGAAGCAAAACGACGATGCTGAGGTAGTAAGAGAAAGACCGAGAGAATACATCCGGCGATTCTCGAGAGAGAGTATAACCCCATGACAATATAACATCGGAATTAGAGTATTAACATATCATGCTATAAACCAATATTGAATATAACAATGAAACTTCCAACAAACCTGTGCCTGAAGTTATCCGAATGTCGCATCCCAAACTGCTAGTAGGAATGGCAGGAGGAGGGAAAGGTAACTTGAAAGAAAGTGGAAAAGGCGTAGAGCGTTTGAAAAGATGATGAGAGAAACCGATCCAGAGGAGAGAAGCGGGTAGATGAACCTGAATCGTAGTTTGAATAATGAAAGAACTCCTAAGGAAGCGATGCGCAGCAGAGCAGATAAAAGTCCGAGGAAGAGGAAATGGAAAGGATTTGTGACCGGTTTCAGATAAGTAACCCTTCGATTGAATGTTTATTTACAAAAGGCACACCATTAAACCAAGCGAAGTTGAGCCACTCCCTTCTGTAAATCGTCTTTCTACCCCTTCTTCTAAGAATCTTCTGGCGAAGTACGTTTATACGTGAAGCCAAGGCGTACCCGGAGTCTAAAATCCAGTTATTGGTTTCTTCTAATCGGTTACACAGTAATCTTGCTCTGATGTGTTGTTCTTTCGATTTGACTGCAGTTCGAGAGTTTTCTGAGACTGCGGCTGAGGTATTACTGGATCTATTTTTCGTTTATGCGTTAGCCAAATGTTAATCACCATTTAATGCGCGAGATCCGAATGTCCGATCTAAACACCCATAATGACCCTAAATAACAACAGAGAAGCTAAGCCTCTTCGCAAAAAGACTGAGCTATCAGATTCTGAGGCCGCCGAGCGAGAATCTCAGGAGGTCAGTCCCACCAGTTAGGCCTGCAGTAACATTATCCTCAAAAAACCCGGTACCCTGCGGCGACTAGAGGCAATGTCAATATGTGTGGCGATCCAGACCTGACGTGCTACCAGCACCCAGTTCGAGTGTGACCAGATGCGAAAGTGGACATGAGAATCTAAATTATGCTTTCCGTAGTTAGTCCACCTAGACTTACGTCCAACGTAAAACGATCTTCGCGCAAAAGATCAACGTGCAGGATCACTCCGCATTTACGACAAAGGACTGCACCAGTTGAGCGACTGCACGTTAAAAAAATCCAACCATTTGATGATATAGTGAGCTACATGGAACGGGCGGCTTAAGGACTGCTGTGGTTGTAATAGCCAACCCACGGGACAAATGCCTCGAGTTTTTACGAGTGCGAAGTTTTTAAACAGTTATGAGGCGACGATAGATTCACGCACAGACTTCGCTCGCGCATGATATAAAGTGAATGTTTGAAACAAACATGGATACGCGGTGGCGTCCGTCGATTTCGGAAGAAATGAACACTTATGCCGCGGTTGTACCCAACCGCGCGCACTCGACTCTTGATCTCTGCGTGTGCAGTAGAAAACGGAGGGCCTGCGCGTTCCACTGCTAATACCAACGTTTTTCGGTTGATGGGTCAACTTGAAATATATAGACCACCCTGCGTGTGTGGGAGCGAATAGGTGTATGAACAGGAGCCGAAAATAAAAAAAAACTACCCCCAATATTTTATCATCACTTATCCAAGGGTACGAAAGCCTCGAACGTCCATGAGATGCCAGCCAAACAAGTCTCGCGAAAACACTGTTACTATAGTTTGATGCCAAAGATATTTCGACCGTCATTGTTGAGAAGAGGATTCTAAACAAAATAGCTAATGGCTTACGCCAGAAAACTAAGAACAGTAGATCCGTGTCTCATCTATTAAGCATATGGTTTTTTCTCTAGATTGTGCCTGTCAGCGCTTACACAGTTTTTTTCCGAATGGACTGGGGCATGTGACCACCTCCTAGAGTTTGCACAGGCAAATACGAAAAGACGACTGACGGAAAATAGACAACAACATTAGCAGCTGCGTGGTTTAGGCGGAATGGAAAACATCCACAACAATCAACCTTGGATTGAATAGCAGTAAAATATTTTGTGATCTTGACTATATAGGATGTTGTAGGGCTCCAAGGAAATGAGTTAGATAGAAATTACTGAAGTAAATCACCAAACAACGGCTACCAGCGACTTGAGTTTTGTACTTAGTGCACTTTATTCCACATAAAATCTGCGGAACTGCGATTAGTTTCACTCTCTAACTGTTGGCAAACTGAAGGTCGTGAACAAAATAAAAATATTTTCTGATATGATCATGTCTATGGCTTGGCGCTTAACCCGGTTTTATGTCTGCCTAGCCCCAAAATTTTGAGATCAGAGTAGGGAATTAAGTTTACTCAGATATAATTGTGAGTGTATGAGAATGTAAATCGGTCTTGTCTTGTTAACAGGCTTTAACACATGTTTCCTACATACATTGCACTTCCCAAATAGATTTGCGTCGACAGACCAAGACAGGAGGAGGAAGTTGAATATGCCTTGTGACGTGGAAGAAAAGGTGACTATGGTGCAGATTGAGTGTACACCATGTGATCTAAAGTAACAGGAAAACAACGTCCAAAAAATGCGTGTTATATTGCTGAGTGGTTTTTGTCATGGAGGGGTCTGCCCCACCCTTGTTGCAACTGGAAAGCTTCTCTTTCTATACGAAAGCAGCAGAACGGGCAGGCTGTGGCCCGTAGCGCAGCTCACGAAGAATCTTTGCATTCAACGCGGTAACGACTTCCGGCAAAGGGGCACAATAGACGCAAAAAATCTTCATAATCAAATCCGAAGAGGGTAAATTAAACTTAACACCTAAAAATGAAAGTATAACAAATACCTAAAAAGATAGTGCTGCGTTTTTGGAAAACTACCGTAATTGTAATGGAAAGCGCCGGAGGAGCGACGTGCAGGCGGGAATAATTATGTACGCACTACACTGTTTTTTTTTTTTTTTGTGTTATTAATAAATAGGTATTTTGACGCGAAATCGGCCATACAGAAGTAGGAAAGAAGCCACGGACAAAAAGGAGATGACAGTACCCACCGGGTCTCATCTTGTATAGAATATCGGCGAAAGGTAAAGAAGTGCACGTATACTTTTAAAGGGGGAATAGCATTTGTAGCTAAGTCCATTTTTACACCCAAGGGTCGTGTGTGCACTGGGGACGGGATATGAAAAATAGTGATGTTGAATGATGAAATGAAAAGACAGCACACACAAAAACATTAAGAGAACACGACAACACAACCAGATGCCCAGGCGGCACTCGAACCTGCGAGTTTTACTTTTTTTTCGGGGTTCCGAGATTGCTACCCCAGAAAAAGAAGAAAAGAAATGGACCGGAAGGAGAAGAAGCAAGAACGAGGAGAAGGACAGAACTACTGCCTTAGCGAATCTCGCCAACGAACGGAAGAATCGGCAGGCGATTAGCGCAATATTTAATTATTATTCATTTCATTTTGAAAAATTCTTTTTGTTTCATTCAGGATAGTTATAAATATCAGAAGAAGCTAATTAAATGGTTAAACAAAAGGATGATGTTTCTTTGTTACGGATTGGAGGGACATATAGACATTCCAGTTGCGAGTATACGTTACTGGGTACGAATTTAAAGTTAAATCCCCTTATGCATATTACGTGACTGAGGGAAAAGTGAAAATACGAAAGATTGACACGTCTGGGACCGCATGGAACAAGAAGAACCGCGATGGCTTCGAAGAAAATGGGGAAAAGGGCCACCGAGGAAGGCTGTTGAAGAGGTCACGGGGCCGGACGGCAAGAGGAACGGAAACGGCAAAACTTGGTGTAACCGATGTCTCGTTAACCTGCAGGGAGGAGTGTGCAGAGGATAAGGAAAATTCCAGAAGGCTTTCTATTATTATTATGAAACGCTAGTCAGATCATGCAATGCAATAATTATTCGTGAGGGTAAGGACGCTTGCTAACGCGGTTTCAAAAAAAAGAGGATGTTAATTCATAATTGTTGAAATCAATCCAATCTTTATCTTGTATTCGAAAATTTCAAATAAATGTATGTATTCTTAAGGCTATGAGTTGAAAAAGGTCGATACAGAGAACATGAGTCAGTGGAAGAAAGTGTACAGTAAAATGTGGGTTTAGTTGATATTATAAGGCCTGGTAAAGAGAAAAAGAAAGGGGAGGATATCGGTTCATATTGTTTCTTCCAGAAAAAAAAAAATTCATTGAATTGTAGATTTGAGTGTACTATGAGTATTTGCTTGAGAAGCCAGAAAGAAGCAGATAAAAGAGAGATATATGAGTATATTTTGTTAAAAAGTATACTTGTTTATTGAAAATGAGCGTGTGAGATTGTGTTACTACAGAGTGTTCACATCACCGTGAGATTGCCAGAAGAGGTTAATAAATTTTTGTTGCAGGTGTTGTTAAAAAGAAGATGGTGCATATAAGCAACATCCGGGACGAACAAGAATATTATATATGTGGCGCACCAACAAAGATATATTAGGAGGGAATGCACCAGAGAGAAGCAACAGAGAAGAATAAGGTATGTATGAAAAGTATGTATGTGGCCAGTGTAATAATATTTAAACAAGGACATTCAGAGAGTGATTATGTGTGTACTGAACAGCTAAGTGAAGTGGAAATATATTTGTAGGGCCATTTGTACGTGCTATGTATAGACGACATTAATTTTGTGCCAGTTATGAGAGTTTCTGGCATTCTGAGCCGCAATGAGAGGCGAACATCAAGGCTCAGGAGTAGATGTGTATAAGTTTTTCATCGATATAATGACAACATTATAAGAAGTGAAAAGTGTAGACCAAACGTGGATTGAACTTCGTATTCGAACCAAATATATATACAGAAAAAAAGTGTTTGCGAGTAGTGCGAGCATTGTGATTAACTCGTATATATGGAGAAATTAAGAGGTTATGCTTGATGTAATGAAAGAAAACAGGATAATTAGATTACGCCACACCATCAGCGCAGGTTGTTATAGTCGAAGGTAGGTGCATTGCACATATCCCTTATGTAAAAAAGTCCCCGAAGTGGCTAGACGTAATTGTTGAATCTGATTGAAAACCCACATGAAATAATGTCCATATCATGTCTGTAACTACATGGCGATGGCCGTGTAGGTGAGTGTGTGTAGAGAGGATGTATGTGATCGAGTGCCATTAAGCACTCTATCTATATCTTATTTAGGGAAAATGTTTATCGAAAAGACCAGAGGCACTGGCAAACAGAGGCAGAGACAGACAGAGGCAGAGACAGACAGAGAGGAACATACAGAGAGAAACAGAGGCAGACAGACAGTCAGAGAGAGATACAGTCAGAGAGATACAGAGAGAGAGAGACAGAGAGAGATACAGAGAGACATAAAGAGACAGAGAGAGAGACGATCAGAGACAGAGTCAGGCTGTTTTGCTGCAAACCAATTTTTTGTTAGGACCAAGTAGGTGAGGGACAAAAAGAAGGAAAGGCAATATAGAATCCTCCCCAAAGAGACCGTACATTCCTCCTTGTGCCTCGTGGACGCGCCTCTCCGCCGCCGGGGCAGCGCCGTGGAATCCGTCGCGCTGCGGGCGCTTCGCGGCGTGCCGTTCCGCTGTTTGAGCGCGAAATGCGAAGAACAATGGCGGCCTGCAGAGTAATGCGCGGCACGGGACTAGATTGGACGATGGATTGCAACATCCACGACGCCTGCTTTCCTGTCCCGATGGCGCGTAATATGCACGCGCGATTGCAAGCCTCCACAGTCCATCTCTGGTATTACATTCCGAAGCGCGTAAATTGCTTGAAAGGAAACTAGGCGGCCTCCGGCCATGTCGGTGGCGCCTATGGTTTCGTTAGACACTCAGGAACTTGGGGAAAATACTAAAACATACTGAAACTTTCTATTTGACTGAAGAGTGCAAAACTTCGATTCTGTTATTGCGCGTATTCTGATGCGCGACCGATTGAATTCTCAAACTTAGTGCATCCCTGCTTACGAGACAGCTGAAGTCATGAAACAGGATTCAAGGAAGAGGTTTTCTTTCCACCAAATATATGTTATTAACTTGTTAATAACAATAATACTTCAATAACAGGTTATTGAAGACAAAATTTTCATATATACTTCATATGTAAAGAACTGTTGTACTGGTATTGAATTGTTAACCTATAGGTAGTATTTTAATTGCTGTTGTTGAGCAGTATGAGTGGTCCTTTTTGGAAAACCACTTTTCATCTTTTTCTTCAGCAGCACTTTTACTAAAGCAAGCGACAAGTACTATACCAAATCAATTCAACATCATAATGAGCAAAGCTTTACCATCATTCTATGAAGTACGTCTGCATTTTTATTTTCATTGTCTGTTCTGAAATGACAGTTTAATGTACTTTAAATGGCAACGACGAATTACAACACACTTTAAAACTCTATTTCACGGTCCAATTCGAAATATTCGTTCTTTGGATATTTAGCATTGCTTTCAAGATAACTGCAACTTCTCCACCGGCAATTTCCCCAATTATATAAACACCAGTACTTTCAATTCATGTTGAAAACTTTTTGCAATTTAAATTATTTTGCGAAATGATATGCGAAAGTTAATTATTCATTTGAAGAAATCTGACTATTGGGCACAGAATTATTATTTAGTATTTCTTATTTTTGCAGTTTTATTTAGATGATGAGACTGAAATGAGTTTACGCCATTTCAATGTCTATACTTTCACCTTTCCTTTAATATGAGTAGTGCATATGGCTTGGCTATAATAAAATATATAATATTAACAATTATTTTCCACTTGTTGAACACTTCATATTACATCGCGAGAAAAGAAAAGCTGTATAAAAGTTAGAAGAGAAAAGTACTATTAAAATCACTACACAAAATCGGAAACCTAAAAGATATTGATTATACCATCCAGTTCTTGTACTCTAAGACTAGACGAAGTGAAGACTCTTTACAAATTCTAGAACAATACAATCATTATTCCTTGTCAACGCAGATTAAAACATATTTCTGAAATTGTAATTGAAATGTTTTGTATGTACCAAGATCTGGACGTGAATGTCGTAGGGACTATGGTAAGAAATCGTGCGGTCCAAGTTGGAAACAAAATGTATCACATATTACTAAAATCAATTATTTATTGTGAAAAGATACTTCGTGATGCCGTGATTTTCTAATGCTTTACGTGACACTCTCTATGCTAAACGTATGTTAATGCGAGAAAGTAAAACTTCACCTCTTCGCTTCGCAACTGAAACCTCACACTCGGGTCAAAAACGCGTTAAAACCATCGGATTTTTACAGTTTCTTGGCGTTTTGTGTTTTGTCCGGCTGCAAGCCAGAGCTTGTGGTTCCGGTGCGGGATTTAACCGCGAAGCCACTCGTCAGGGGCCGAGCGGAAGCGCCGCACGCGAGGCCCTCGTTACGTCACGCACTCGCGGCGGCCGTCAAATTACCGCGCGCGCAGTCCATTGGCCTCCCGCTCCCGGCGATCGCCCGACTGCATCCCGCGACAGTTTTCCCCTCAACCGCGCTTCCGACCTAATCCCTTCTCAGAATTCGTTACCTGAGAAGGCTTAGACCGACTGCATTCCGTGGTCAGATTTCCATCACCCCCGCTTCCGAGCTAATCCCCTTTCACTTTACGTTTCCTGTTAACCTACAGCCCAACTGCATCCCGCGTCAGTTTTCCCTCAAACTCCATTCCTCCACTCCAAACATTGTTCACTATTCCTTTCCTGAGAAGGCGTAGCCCGATTGCATCCCGCGGTCAATTTTCCATCACCCCTGCTTACGAGCTAATCCCCTTTCACTTTACGTTACCTGAGAAGCTACAGCCCGACTCCATTCCCGCAGTCAGTTCTCCTCGCCTCCGCTTCCCAGCTAATCCCCTTTCACTTTTCGTCACCTGAGAAGTCATAACCGACTATATCTCGTTTCATTCTTCCGGTACTTCAGAAAAACAAAGCATGTTTGTCAAGTTTGTATTCATAAGTATCACAAACAATGTTCTCGCTCCATTTCCCAAACACACTGAATTATACAGATTAGATTTTTTCGGAATTGGTATATTATTCTATGATATGTTAAGTAAGAGAATAAAGAAGATGCGTGAGAGGAGGTTTCGAGGAGGGTTTTGTTTAAACAAACTCTGAAGCGGTAATTATCAACTTTGGCAGTATTTTGAAAGACATGCACATCTTCAAAACAGTCAGAAGTACATAAATTGTAATCGATCAATGCGATTCTAAGCAGATCAGAGGAAACGTTGAAATCAACCCTCATTCGAAGGGATGGCGTCGGGCTAAACCTTTTTTGGAGAGGTAGGTAAACAGCGCTTAGGACAAGTTGACCCGGGATGCGGGCGGGAAACGCCCACGCCCTGACCACTCCCCGGTTTCCTCTATTTTCCATTCGCCGAAGAAGAAGCTGCCGCCTCGAAGAAAGCTTGGGATTTCTCAGCCACACATCCTGGGTGGAAGTAGCCACTGGCAGCGGCACTCGCGCTGATAATGTTTCAGATAGCGTTGGCTCTTTGATATGGCAGTCGTGGGGTTTTTCTTTTGGGTTGGACGCGGCTCTGAAGGGGGCCAGAATTCTTGTTACGCTGCTCGTGACTTATAAACATATTTCGTTTCCCGAATTGAGACGAACAGCGGAAGGCACCAGGAGTGAGCCCACATATTGCGCATTCTGCGCGACTGCTCGCCCAATCCCGAGTAGCCCTGGGGTTTGAAGAATATTTGTTTCCTCAGAAGTTCCCTGCTGTTTATGAGTCCGAAAGACCGTCACGTTGCGGGTAGGGCGAGTACCAAACGACTGGCACTCCGCAAATAGTAAGCAACTCACTACCTGCCTCCAATGTGTGGTGGAATCTGGGGATATGAGGTTTGTCCGAGTTCGGAGGAGGCGAAACTGTGATTTCCGTCGCGGTTCTTGCTGTCGGCTGCTCTCATCGGAAGTTTCCAACGGTTTCTAACACCACCAACAGGCGAATGCCGGAGTAGTACCCTAACAAACGGGCCACAGACCGCGTGCTGTCTTTCTTCTCTCTTCCTGTCCTAACCTCTTTTCTTACTCGCACTTACCCTTAGATACACCACCACATGTCGGGGCGGGCTCCGTTGGCGAAGTGGAAATCCCCCGTAGACGACGTGTCGGTTGACGTCGGATCTCACCACCCAGAGGGGAACGACCACCCCCACCACCTCCCAGATAAAACATAATTCACTATCTAAAGAGACTGATGATTAGCGGTTGGCGTGCCCGACAACTTTAACCAATCAATCAGACAAATAACACGCGCCTCTTGTATTGCAAGTTATTTTCCTCTGTCCTCACATTACGCAAGTGAATCCAAATGAGAATGGGAGTGTTTGAAGGAAGGGAATATTGTAATTTCTAACGCTTTCCGTCCAGAGAGCCCTTGCACATAAGTTATGACACGACGCTCTATTGTTTTGAACATTAACGCCCCTCGCTGTAGGGTAAGGAAAGGTGCTATTGAGCGAACAGGATTGATTAATGCTTCCGGGAGCATCAAATGCAAAGATGTAAGTCCCATTAGTGTAGTGAATTTTTCGTGGGAGGTGATCATCGCTCGCTGCATGGCGAAATATGGCGTCGACCGGCTCAACCAGGTATCTCCCACCAGCGGGGCACCGTTAGACCAGACAAGCTCTAAGCTCCCGACTGGTCTTCCAGCATGGGTGGTTGTGTATTGCTTGAAAGTGTGTGACAATAGGACAATCAAAAGGAAGAAAGGAAGAAAGATCGTGCGCGGTCCGTGGCCCAGTTGTTGTTGTACTACTCCGGCATTTGATAGCTGTTGATCGGCGAAACCACGGAAAACACCCGAGAAGAGTAGGCTGCCGCTAGAATTCTCCAGAGGCTGTATTTATTTCCCCTAGCTATGTAGCTAGTGTCAAAAACCCTGCCACCGTGGGGGCTCGACTCCTAGCACCTCCCGCAGACAGTCACTCAATGACATCAGTTGAGCCACCTAAGCCGGGACAGCGCACAGGAAGTGCAACGCACCCTGCAACGCAACGCGTCACGATGGAAAACGTCCTACGCGTAAGACTTACGACAGCAGCGAGAACCACTTCCCATAGCAACTGGTTTCCCTGCATCTCATTCGCGCCCCGCGCGGAAGTTTCACAAAACGGCGAGCCATTAACGGCCATTACACGACGGCGCGGCGTCTTTCTCGCTCGCGACTCCATGAATGGCGCTTAACCCTAGCGCACCCCCCACCGCACCCCTACTTTCTCGTCGCTCGAGAGATCGATCTTTGAGATCACGGGCGGATTTGCTTCCGCTCCCACGCAGCCCCGGCCCCCGCCGCTCACTCCGCCAGACTCAGCCACTTCCAGCCCCCTTGCTCTCCGGCAGACCTGCAGGACACGGCAGATGTATTAGAACTTGATACTTCAGAGCAGGGCTTTCCTAAGGGGGCCCTGTCGGCCCCTGGGATTCGATGAAATGTTGGGGTGTTTGTGCCGTCTCGAACGTTAAAGCACTAATCGAGCTTTTCAGCGCAGTTCAAGTTTCGCACACTTTAGTGCATCTGCGCATGCGCAGAAGATCGATAGTACTGACGCTATGGCGTGCGCAAATTCCCTGTTAAACGAGATCAAAAGCGACCGAGGGATCGATTGGTCAGTTTAATAGAAACCACGATCCCATTGATTATAAATATTAATAAACTTGATAATAAATTGTTTCCGTTGATGAGACGTCAAAATATCTACTAATACGTTTCAAATTTGTTCTTCTATTGGAGTTACAAATCATAAATAAAAACCAATTTTTAGAGCCACCAGGATATGTAATTTTGTTTCTAAACATTGTTTATATTTTTTTAATATAAAAATGAAGACTACGGAAAACCTAATAAAACAGAGTAATAAACCAGTTTGTTTCGAATTTTTTTTGTATTATTTGTTCAACTATCATATATAAGGCATTTATGTGCAAATTGTTTCAATCATTATTACGTACGTATACTATATATTATATAGAAAAATATAAGGAGGTGAAAGATGCATATCATTCTATTAAAAGTGGTCGATGCAAGAAAATGGTTGGTATCACTACCTTAGTATTTCACCTCTTCTATTCTGCCCCTAAAGCAAATCTTTTAAATTATGGTGTCCACAAAATGAAGAGGATGACTCCAAAGGAATGCAAACCAGCTCAATGATGACACGAAACGAGACGGAATAAAATGCCTTTCACGTTTATCTGGAAATTGGACTTCCGTCCTTGGCAACAGAGTCGCTTCAGGTTCCAGAAGCCACATAGCGCATGTACACTTCGTTACAAATCCGGAACCGTTCGTCAAAAGGAAGCGTAGAAATCGGGTCATACTGAGCATGTAGTATTTGCACTACTACCATTATTTAACATCTTATTTAAAATCTTTGTTCAGTATACTATACTGTGCATTGGATTTTGCTGAGATTGCGAAGAAGTAAATAGTGATATTTTCGTGTATACGTATTTCGTGCTCGAAACTCTTTAATCTGGCATTACTCTTTAATTCAATGCTCCCCGACTCGATATAAGTCGTATTTACGAGATGCTACTTTACTTAAAGCATTAATTGTTCCAAAATGTCTTGGGTGAGTAGAAACGTGATATAAGGTTTCGTTTCATATCCATGGTCACGGGCGTGATACAAGTATCGTATCCCCGAATTCCACGTGCAATGCAGTGCAGTATAGTGCGAATTAACGGGTATGCGGGCAGGACAGGACATGTCATGTCATGTACGACTGATTTAGAGAGGTTGGTGTTGTTGTCTACTGGAAAATATGTCTAATATATCAGGAATACAAAGCGTATCTTAGAAGTTGATTCATGATTTCCAGCATTTGAAACATAACAGAGGGCGAAGAAAAATAACGAAATGCAAAAGAAAAATTTCCAAAGAACGAACATATTTTGCGTTCACTGTAAAAAAAAACCTGTTGGCAGCTAAGATTAGTGTATGCTGCATAGAGTCAGGTGGCAAAAATGGCCCGTACAGGTAATTAGTTTGCTGTAGCAACGTGGACGTTTATTACATAACTGCACACACAATTGTCTTAATCGATAAATTTAATATTTTAATCAGTTCAATCTAATATTTCCTTTTTTTATACAAACATGTTCATTCCTACGTAGCTAAAGTTGTTGGGAATAATATGTGTACTTTTTTGACGTTGTCACTGTAAATGAGGTCTGTCTCGACATGTAGTTGAAAAACGCACATTCGCAGCCTATTCGTAGGCGTAGGGCGTCCAGAGTGCACTGCTTGTCGCCGCTGGAATTGCTGGAGCGGGGGGGGGGTGCGAGCTGGCTGCGGTGGCTGCGCCGAGCAACGAACCGGCGGCGGGCTGGCGGGCGTTCTAGCGGGAGGCCGAGCGGGAGATGCAGTGAGAGGCACGAGTTGGTGCGAGTCGGCGAGCGGGTCGGGTTGCCGGGCTAGTTGGTGGGAGTGTTGGTGGGCGTGTTTGCTGGTCGGGTAGTGGTTCGGACGGGGGCGGTAGTTGTCGGGTAGGGGCGGGTACTTTCTGGTAGGAGCGGGTAGTGTTTGGTAGTAGGCGGGGTAGTAGTCGGGTAGCGGCGGGTTGCCGGGCGGTTAGGCGGAGAGGCTGGCGCGGCTGGTTGAAGGGCGCAGGTTGGCGGGCGGGCTGGCGGCGGGTGGCGGGCGGATTGGTGGCGAGTTGGTGGGTCGAAGTTGGTGGGCGGGTAGTGTGAGACGGGGGCGGTAGTGGGAGACGGCGAGGGTAGTGGAGGACGGGGGAGGTAGTGGAGGGGCGGGTAGTGGTCGTGTAGGGGCGGGTAGTGGTCTGGTAGTAGTCGGGTAGTAGACGGGTAGTGGTCGCTTAGTAGTCGGTAGTGGTCTGCTGGCGGGCGGGCTGGCGGGCCGGCTGGCGAGCAGCTGACGGAGCGGCGGCGTCGGCGGAGGCGAGTGCGCCCCGACGTTCTGCGTGAGGGTAGTAGCGTCCGCCTGCTAACCCAGTTGGCGCGGCTCCACTGATCAATAGCGGCCCGCGGCTGGGATACTGCCGTCGCCGCGCAGCCACACGCACCGCCCGACGCGCGGCCACTGACCCGGCGAACATGGCGCGCCGCCCCACCTGCGCCTCTCGGGATCCAAACCAGACTGCTCAGCTCACACGGGAATCGCAGGCACCAGCGATTCATTACACTTATGTGTTACCGTCAAACTCTTAAGGAAATGCGTCTTCTTCATGTTATTCTTGTACAGCGTTATGTTGTAAAACAAATAAAAAGGTCAGGGAAAACGAAATATTTTCGAAAATTTAATGTCTGTTTTACTCGAGTCTCCTTAAATAAACTGCAACATAATTAAGATGGAAGGCTACAACACCACACATTTTCTCGCGTTTTGCTATTTTGACAATAAATTATAATAATTTCAAGCGGAAATTAGGCAAAACTACTGGTTACTTTCAAAGCATTGTAGCTTGTCTGTGATGACGCACATTCAAAACAAAATACAATAAACAACAAACTTTTTCAATAAATAGTAAATGGGAAAATGTTCAGATGTCTAGAGGTTACTTTCAGATCAAAAACAAAATTCGAATTTTTTCTCATTTTTTGTGTGAATTCTCTCCTTAAACCCACGTTCTTCTACGTTGCTAGCTCATTTGTCATTCTCTTTCCATCATCCTTACTTCATACAAATAGTCGCAGTCCAGCAGTCTAAGCAAATTTCAATGACGGAGGGACTCATATCACTATATTAATATGTTTCCGATAAAGTTTTTACTAAGTTAAATACACTTTTACTTCCTACTTTTGAAAGCACAACAACATATCTTTCAATTAATCAATGAACAACCTCAAGTAAAATGCAGACGTATACTAAAACTCTTTAACAAATTAGCTTCTCTACTGTTCCATTTCCTCCCTCAACTTCTATCCAATCAGTAACCATACTGCACAGACTATACAAGATGGCGCCGAGTTACACATGTCCCATGATTATTGGTTATGTATCATATTTCTATAGACTGAATTGTAGTTCGTCTATTCCTATTTATTTATTTAAGTAAATATAATTTCATATGTCAATTATATTTGTTTACTTATTTTATTCTGTGCAGCGCCACTGAATATGGAATAAGATTCCCGAAACATGCATCTGGTTATTTTTTTATAATATTAAATATAATGTATAATCCACTTTATGGTTGAAACCTCCACAATCCCTAATCTTTAAAAATGTCAATGGGAAAGGGTCCCAGAAAAGTAGTTGCCCTCCCAACCCCGCCGCCTTTTAGGCATAGCACGTCTCTGAACCTTGAAATAGGTCTGAAGTGAGAGCCAAAGTGTCAGGACTGTGTCTACGTATACATAGTACAGTCTCAGGAGTTGTATTAATTCGCAGAAAAGCAAATACTTCATATACAAGTCTTTATCGGATAGAGTGAGAAATGAGATAAATGAAAATAGGTAATTGGATGGATAAGTATCAGAAATCATATAGCTTAATACAAGGATATGGAAGTATGTAAGTTTGAAATCAAAAATTGGGAACACGTGTTGGACATGTGTAGCGTGCTGGGAGAATTATAAAGGAAGAACATAAGAAATTTTTAGGAGAGATTATGGACGTTTTAAAAAAATTAAGAAATTTAAGAGAGGAAAGAGATCAGAGAATTCGGAAGAGGGAGAGTAAAGGTAAGAGGTACCTAAATAGTTGATAACTAACATAGAACTTCCCGAATATCACCGATATTGAATAGTTTACAGAATTATGAATGATATTTTCTTCTTTTCGAAATTAAGTGAAAATAATTTAAGCAAAAAATATAAAGTATATTTTGTAAGAGCGGGAATCATTTTACAAAAAATACGCAATACATTCAATTCAAGTCGTTATCGGATCCTCGTCTATTCCCCTGAGGTAGCTCAATATTCTCTGCAGCATCGGCCGTAGCTGCGGTGGCCCGGCGTTAATCCGTCTCCCTCGCCCTTGGCCGCAGCAGGAGGAACCGCAAAAGGCGGATCAAGCGCTTTGAGGGAGCCGCAAGCTTCGCGAAACTCCTTCCGGATCCGCATACCACCTCGGTGTTGCATGCAGGTGCTCCAAACAGGCGAGCCGGGAATGTTGCATGGAACTTATCTATTTATTCCATCTATATAAAATAATCTATATAAAATTGTATCTATATTTATATATTGTATCTATATAAAAATATTTATCTATATAAAAATACCATTATTTGTGCATTACATAAGACTTTAAAATAATTCTTATCAAATATGTATGATATTCCTTTCTTTATGTGTACTTCATGCCACTCATCAGCAACTTTACCAATACGGAAATTGAAATAATGTATATTTTTAAACACGTTAATAAATCAAGCATACGACCAAACTCAATGTCAGGAGGTTCTTGGATAATCTTTTTATTGTTTGGTTGATGCAATGTAATATCTGTTCGCTGATCTCAGTCATCCATGATCCAGATTACCTTAAGTATGCAATAGGAAACTCATCGTGCACAGCTCCCGTCCGAGTCAGGAGATCCAGGAGTCCGTTGATAATCTTTCCCGCTGCTCGGGGCCCTGCGGCGGACCTGCACAAGCAAAACACTCGCTCACCTGGCTTTGCCTTGACCCCAAAGCTACGGAGTTGACCGGGAATGAAAAACATTAGGAGTTTCATTAAACCATGCGAAAAAGAGAGAAGTTAATTTGAAGTTAGAAGAAGTTAAAGATTTAATCAGTAAGATCGGAAGAGAAGATACTTTGAGTGACTTTACTGAACTTCTAATAAGAATAAATTACAAGAAAAGAAAATGGCATGCTATTACATAACCCACTACTCTCAGTCTTACATCAATTCATTGATAGTTCTCGGTGGCGATGAACTGAGGCGGCACACAGGTGACGGCGACGATGACGTAAGGGTTAGCGCATCGGACTGTTATACCCAAGTTGGCGGGTTCAAACCCGATCGAACCTCGGGGATTCCTAAGGGGCGAAAAAATACTTCGGACGTCTTCCTTCGGAGGGGAAGTAAAGCCGGCTGTCCCATGTTAGTAAATTTAGTTGCAGGTAAAAGATCCTCAAGCCTAAATCACGCCTCTGAGCTAAATTCTAATCGCCTGTTTGTCGCCCAAGAAATACCTCCTTTCTCTGCTAGTTTGAGAAAAGAAGCGTAGCGAAATTTGCGTGGTCAGACGGAAGAGCGGGCCTGATAGCCCGGGTCTCGCCACGTAAAATCTTCAATTCAATTCTTTCCGACATTGTAGTTTCCCTGGAATCTTGCGGCTCCGGTCTTCACGGGAGAGGGCGGTGAGCTTACCGGTTTCAGACTATGAAATGATGAAAGTTGTGACTGCGTGTTTGCGCGTTTCGCCCTGCAGCCGCGATGCGCCTCTTCCGCGGGAATTCATTGAACTTCACTCGGGACGTGCGGTCGTCGGTACGCGAAATTCAGATTATATCGCGGTCGCGTCAACTCACGCCTTGTCCATGAAGCGGCGTGGTGACCGATTCCCTTGATTACTCGCCACTTTCGTTTACATTGCAGTCTACCAGGTGACACCTGGTCGGGGTGCTCCGACGCAATTCTGGCTATCGTCATAAACAGCCGACGGCGGTCTGTGCGCTAGCCGACGCGGACGGCGCCTCGCTGGCCAGCGTTATTGAAAGACCTCAGGGGGCAGAGCGTCAGATCAGAGGTTTTCGCCTCAATCGATTTTTCAGGGTCAAGGACTCACAGCACATGAGTTTTCACTACACACTTCACAGGATGTCATTTACTACATGGAACAAGACAAAATTTGGAGCCGTTTTTGTGAATAAATATAATTTCATTAGGTTCAAGTAAAATTTACGCGTAAATCAATGGCAATTTATTTTTAAATGTGAGTAATATGATTTAAAGTTTTCATTTTTTAGAACAGATTTAAGTTATAAAAAAACGTTATCATCAATATTGTACTTATGCAATGTTAATTTTTTCAGTTTCCGAAAATACAGTTTGCCAAAATGAGATCAACCCCAGTTCTGTACCGTTGTTACATATAAGGGCAAAATTAAAGAAAAAATAGGGTAGTGTTTGAGAAAATATATATAATTTCCCGTATTTAACGAAAAAATACACGAAAACCACTCATTTTCGAACAATTGGGTATGACCTTATTTCAAGTTCTATCTTTGAAGAGCATATTTTATTAGGGAAATAAAAATTTTGTTGTAGGAAGAACTTGTGTAATTTTTGAAGACTCAGAGCCCAAAGCAAACCGAGCACGTGACAAGCCATCTGCAGGAGCGGACGAAGGACACTGCGTAGGAAAAGCGGCGGAATCGAAGTTCACGGCCTGATGAAGACGAGTCGCGCCTCGGCCTCCGTGCCCTGGCCCACGCCCCGCCGACCCGCGATAAGTAGCGCCCCCACCCCACGACTCGGCTCGGCGCTCCCTCCATGTGCAGGAGGCCTTGGCTCGCTCTGAAAGAGGCTCCACACAAAACTCATCACACTTATTGAAATGACACACCAGTAAGTTCCTCTTGGATGTTATTTGACGTTATCATGTAAACTTTATCTTGGAAACTGACTGACGAATTACAATGTTTTATATCAACAAAATCTATACTAACCTAATTCTTCTACTGCCCTAACTATAGCTACTAACCGTTATCGACATTAATATGAAATTTCAAAAATTGAGATGAACTTGGATGCAAACTTTCTTAGAGATGAAAATGTCTTTGTGGTTTTCCTAGTAATTAATGTTTGAGAAATGTTCAACACGTCGGCATTTAGCCTGAATTGCGCGCCGGCGTCACCAGAAGCGCCCATCGCTGCCCGCTTGTTGGAGCGTGTCGGCGGCGGGCGACGCTGGAGGCGGCGACGATGCGGGCGACGCTTGTTTACGGGCGCGGGACGTTGCCACATGTGTCGGTGGCGGCGAGCGACGAGCGCGGCCGCCGCACTCGCCCTCGCGCCGCGCGCAGATGGCCGATTGGGCAATTGGCTGGACCTCTGACCGGCCAACTCGCCGCCGCCGCCGCCCCCCTCACTCTCGCTCTCGCCTCGCCCCGCTCCGCCTCGGTCAACCCCGCTCCTACCCACCCTGCTCCGCCTCCGCTTAGACAAGACCCACATCAATCCACGCCCGCCCCGCCTCTCCTCCGCACGCCCCGCCCTGCCTTCCCTTGCTTCTCCCGCCTCACTCCGCTGCGCCCAACCCCGCCCCGCTCCGCCACTCCGCACCGCTCAGCCCCGCTCCTACCTGCTCCGCTCCTCCCCCGCTCAGACACGCCCCACCTCACTCCACCCATCGGGGACGTTCTCGCGACCAATTTACGGCACGGCCCAAACTCAGCCCGTATCATTTTTCACCGCTAATCGGCCCCGTGTTCCTACTCTTTCCTTGTCATTCTATATGTAGAATGTGTGATACATTTGAAGAGAATTGTGATTTTTGAGATCATAGTTAATGAAGTATTACATCTCTAATTTATAGTCGATGCCTCTCCAGTTGTCCCCACCGTCCTCCCAAGAAGAGAACCCCTTTCCTCGCAGGACCTCACCACTAGGTCCTTCTGGGTAGGAACTTCTTACGTTGTCCGCGGAAATTTGTGGTACACTGACGGCATCCCGCGGTCAACTTGTACAAGGCGTTTACCTGCCTCCCCAAAAAGGTATAGCCCGACTCCATCCCGTTCTGCTTTCCTTCTTAATACGGAGATTGATTTCTATGTCTCCCTTCGTCTGCTAAGAATCACATTGATCAATTATAATTTATCCACTTCGGTATGTTTTCAAGAAACATTTGCATACCCTTTTAGAGCTCGGCCGACGTAAAAACCACCGCTTAAAAGTATGTGTAACCAAAACATGAAATCATCTATCAAGAGCATCTTCTTACCTCGCTGACTTCACATACACAATTCCGAAGAATCCGCCATGTTCAGTGTGATCGAGGTTTTCTCTGGACTGGTGCGAGAACATCTATATTGCTACATATGAACGCTAACTTAACTAAAATGATTACTTCTTCCGAAACACTGGATGGACGAAACGAGATGGAGTCGGGCTAAGCCTTGCGAGGTAACTAAAAGTGAATGGGGATTAGCTGGTAAGCGGGGGTGAGAGAAACTGACCGCGGGATGCAGTCGGGCGTTCCCGGCTTGAGGTCCACCTTGGTGCTGGTACTTTTTAACAGGATTAGGGAGCCACAATGTGCAAAAGATCTTATAGAACACAGATTAACGTAAATGCCAAGGGATTTAGGAAGGATTCTGAAGATACTCGTTATGGAGTGGTAATGACTCCAGTGCCTGGAGCACAATTGGAAGCATCCATCCCTACACGAGACCAGATCCCACCGCGTTGGTCTGCGCGCAGTTAAAGTGCCCCTAACTCTTCGGGCCACTGAGCCGAGCAATGTCAGAATGACTGAAATAACTTTTCTAATTGTAGTTCTTTCATCGATTATTCTGATTCCCACGCATGTATTGGCGAAATCGATATTTCCAGGAAGTCTAGCGTTTCCGGGGGTTAATCGTACAATATTGTATGGGTCGCGGAGCGGTCGACTGCAAAGTCTCGATGCCACAAACCGATAATCGCTTTCTCAGCTCGCTGATCCTGAAGACCTTTATATAAGCGACTAGGAGATACGGCAGCGAGAACTGGCTTGGGAACTGTTGCTGGAAACGTCATTAGTTAGAAAATAAATAAATCGTTAACATGGGTTACTTAACTAAATTCTATTTAATTGATTTAGTAAAAAGAATTGTAGAAAGCAAAAGTTAAAAGAATTGTTTGTCACAAACGTCTCATTAAGGCATCAGTAATGATGTACATTCAAGAGTGCATTTTCTTTTATTTCTTCGATACTTTCATTACTTTTGATTGCAAGCAGTTGTTTTTACTCATACAACTTATTTCTCTAAATCCATTAAAATTACTTAATACAAAATTACACAAAATAATTACAGAAGAATAACAATTGTTTTTCTTTTAATCCTTCAATCAACATGAACCTTTATAAGTTATATGTAATAAATTTAATGTAGCTTTGTTATTTTTTAGATTCCTTACACTTCTTGACAAATATGCACAGAGAGAATTTTTTTCCCTTGAAGAATAAATTTGCAATCCAAATGAATTTTAAAGACGTCAATTAAAGAAAATAAAATTACAATTTAATTCAATATAACTATTACATGCCACCAAAGTAATTCATCTCTATTTCTTCGCAACATCGAAACAAACATTTTAATCTTCAAAATTAATAGTACCAGTAATTACAGAAATGCAAAACGAACATAAAAGGTTATTGGTTATTATTATAATTATTGTTTTTTTTTGTTTTTTTGCTTGCGAATCGGCCGACTAGGACCACGCATGCATGCATCCTACTTTTACCGTGGCTCAGTATCATTATCGCGGTGTCAGGTGTATGTAACTTTTTTAATTGGGGTCCAGCATTTAGCCGAGTCCGATTTTTTATTCCACCGGGGTTGTTAGCCCTGGGGGTATGGATGATGAAATGATGATAATGAGGGGTGGAAGGACGACACACTCATACATACACAAATACACCCATGCCCGCAGCGGGACTCGAACCCACGATCTTTTGGCCCGAAACCACAATGGCACTACTGCCTTCGCAATCTCGGCCATCTGATCGGCTATTATTATTATTATTATTATTATTATTAAGATTATTATTATTATTATTATTATTATTAAGATTTTGAGTTTGAGTTTGAGAGAAATGTATTTTCTTAATTTTAATACATCGAATTGTGTCGAAATAGTCTACGTAGGATTTCTCTATAGCACTTTTTTTTTTTTTTCAATATACCAATATCCAGATATCAATAATACAACCACGTGAATCAAGAACGTTTACTGTCAAAGGAGGCCTGACTGAAGACCTTGGGAATCAAAAATCCTTGGAACGAGTTTAATTTAAGAAATGAGTTTCATAGAAAGTGCAAAGAAGTTCCTTACAAAAACATAATTTGTGCTCAGTTCCCTCATGTACTTCAGGAATGGAAGTCTGAGATATGTTTATAGCCATATCTGTTACTGTTGGAGCACTATTTCGTGGTGTGCTCGTGTACTGAACTTGCTTACTGTAGAGTCAATGATTTCCTACACAAAGTTGCATCTTGCAAATCAAAAGCCCGCATTGAAAACAACATAAGCGTGAAAAATGTGCCTAATAAGGGAGAGAAGCTTAATGGTACTATTATTTCGGCTATTTATAGTTTCTTAAAACTAAGGATTACGAACCAGAAACTTTTAAATTCCAAACAGACGAAGTGTTGGAGATAATGAACATGATACGGTGATAAAAATCTAGACAGAACATAATACATGTGTGGATGACACTAATTAACGTGAAATGAAGTAATCTATTGCAGCCCAAAATACATCAATGTGTGAAATAAATAGTTTGTGTCTGTTGTCGGTCGGTCCGGCCGTCTATCCGTCTGCCCGTTTTCCCCGCTTGCCGTAGTCTCCGCTGCCGCCTCCCTCAAACGTTCAGCGGTTTTGCAAATTTGCAAAATTTCTTGATCTATTTAAATGAACTCGAGGTCTTCTAAGTTTGGGGTACTTTATATGCAGCTTTAAAAACATTTTCAACATTTTACCATAAGTGTCTCGTTTTGGATTAAACACTGACATTGGATAACGCAAAGAATGCTTAAGAGAATGGTCCAGATTTATTTTTTGTTAAAATACCTAATTTTTCGTAAATTGCAACAATTGAAAATGTTTTCGGGTTTCGTCTACAACTAGAATAATGAAGATACATATATTTTTTCCTTTATGAAATGAGTTCTTTAAAGACATATATTTTAATAAGATCATGTTTAATTTTTCGAAAATTGGAGCTTTTGAATAATTTTCTGAGAAGTATAACCAATTTGTATGAAAAAAAGGTCATGTACAATTGTTTGGAAAAACTAGTAGCTTTTGCGTAACTTCTGCTTGAAGGTAATGCAAATTATAAAAAACAAACATTTTTTGAAAAACTGCTTCAACTGTTTTCATGAAATTTCTTCCCATAAATAGAACAAAGAATGGTGCAGGTCTCATTTTCATTGAACACTGAATTTTCGAAACTTGCAAATTTATATACAATGTGAGAAAGTATGTGCTGTGTGCCCCCACTAGTTTCTTATCTTGTTTTATTGATATGCCATTTCACGAGTGAAATTATTCAAAGCAGGTTCGGACCACATTTTGAAGGATCTTTTCGTAAGGTTTGAACTAAAAAACTTTCTCATGTTTTGATGCTGGTTAGCTCAAGACTTATGAGTAAAATTACTTTCCCATTTTCACAAATCTACACTTCTTTCTATCAACTGAAATGGCAATCGGCAGCTTTGTGACTGACATACTGCCATCGCAAATCGATAGATGGCAATACCACTCAATTAACTCAACAAGTTAGTGGAATGTTGAGAGCGATAGAAGAGAAATGCACTTTTAGTATGGGCAAATAACGTGGACTTCTCTGCCTAACTACACGTTTGCTTTCTATGGCGGTGTCATTTTTTTCGAACGGCGTTATTAAACCTAACGGACATTCCTCGCCTGCCGCCTGGCCACTCGCGTTTCGACTCAGAAATTCCAATTACAGGTAGTTAGCAGAAACTGGAACAGCAATGACTGCAGAAACAAACTGCGAGGCAGAGAAATTCCAACAAAACGGAATGAGAAAACATCGTCTCCTGGTCATCTCGCAATGCTTTACGCGAGGTTTTCTCTTCGACTTTCTTGCAATTGCTCGGGCGGAAGTGGATCACTCGCGAAGGAAGGAAAAGGGAAGGATAACAGTTTCCATTCAGATTCACTGTTTTCGGCACGCGACTCAAATGAAGGGCTTACTCGGATTCAATTCTTGATTTAGGAAGTGTTACAGAATAAGAATTAAAAGGACTGTAATTTTATGACATAAGAATTAAAGGATCTATTGTATTTTTTATAGTTTAACATGGCAATAAAATTAATGTTTCAGACTAATTCAAACAAAACTACACGATCATAAGCATTATGCGGCCAAAATATTTTTTTTTCTAATCGCATTGGAAAAAAAGGAATAATAGTGTGAATAAAGAACACAAAAGTACTGAGGTCTTGGCTGAACTATCTTATAATTTGTGATAAATAATTACACCAAATTTTCAATTTTCATGTAATGTACATTACTGATATGCTACTACACAAATAACTATAGATATTTTATTTTCTGTCAATTGTGAATAAGTGAAGGGAATATATGCAAAATAATCGGGGGAGCGAAAAAGGCGATTCCGATTTCGAATATTCCTCACACGTAGAGAATTCTGTGAAATTTCCTTTGTCAGATCAATCACGGCCATGTTCGCTTCGGCAATGTAGAAGGAAACGCTTACTAGGCCAGCAGCTCCCCTTTACGCCGGAATCTCCACCGTATGAAGACATTACCTGCTGGAAGGCCCCTTCAAGTGCATATGCGAGCGTCGTGGTCGCAATCAACGTTAACGGCGGATGCGATGTACCCCCTTTGCTTCTCACACACGAGAAGTTTGTTTTGAGACTATACATCAGAGAGAGGAAGTACTCTTACGAAACACGCGTTATGTTCACTTGAAATGAAATTAAAATGTATTTAATTTGCAAAAGACGAAGTCAATTTAAAAAAATCTGTGATACTTATTTCGGTTACTAGTGTTTCTAATATGATTTGTTATAAGCGCTTGGCTTTATATACATAGGTAAAATACCTACATACATTTGAATTTTGTTTGAATTCTCACAATAGAAGAAAATAATTTCATTTATTACCGACAACCCAGTCATATTATTTTATTATTAAACAATCTTAAGTCTTCAGTCACTCTCAATTAACACAAAAAATATCCTTTGACCTTTCATCCCACGAATAGATTCTTGAATAAAATATTGCAGTTAAGAATTATTTATAATTAATTTAAAAGAAGTGACGTTTTCAGGCTTAAGTTGCTCCGTGATCTGGTTAGAAATAACACACATTGCTCCAACACTGTTCATTATGTATAAAAACACATAAGGGGGTACCGAACACAAAAAGACCTGAAACTAACGTTATTACAATTTATATTTAATTCAAACTAGTATGAATTTTTTTGAAATGATGGCAGTGTCGAAACATTGTATAGGTTGCAAGAAATTAAACATCCCACCCGCCATTGCGTACAGACTATTGGCCTGACGTACCAATTGTCATAAAGAAAATTTATGCTCTGACGGTCAAAAGAAGGTGCAAAAGAGGAAGGAAAGAGGAAAGAAAGAAACGTCTACATTCAAGAACTGTGAACTTAAAAAAAATTGAAGTTATTTTTTGCATCAAACGTAAACACTAAAAAAAACATTATTTAAAACTGATCAATAAACTATCATAAAGTCTAGTGAAATTATTTGACTCAACGAATAATTATCTTTTAAGAGTCACATTATTCTGACCGTCTTAGAAGACCATATCTAGTACAGAGACATAAGCGCTGACTAAAACGTTTTGTATTGAAAGGAAATCACATAATTCACTCTTCTCTTAGACCAAAATTTTGGCGTAATATGACTGACGCATTCATTCTTTTCGGAGGTATTTTTATGCACAATAAAGAAACAGGAATTTATTCATGATTCATCAAGTACAAAATGATCTCTAACGTTATCTAAAATAATTTATCACATATTGTCGGAGCATTCCGTCTGTTCTGTTCACAAACTCGCTAATTGACGTCATTCCAATGGCATTGAGTATTAAACTTTTTTCAACTCAATACATTTTCATTGAAATTGATACGAAATGGTGACCTAATTTTTTATTAACTCCGTTATAAATGTAAAGGAGAATAAATTTCCAATTTATAAAAGAACATAAAAAGCATTTCCATATGACGAAATTTCACACTTTTCCCTTTTTAGTTTTGACACATAAGTACTTTCAAGAGAAAACGACGCGAATTGTTATTGCGAATTCTACTTGAGTGCGCCACGGTGGATAAAGTTTTTAAAAGTTCTCTAAAACGTTCGTTCTTCATTACTTTATATTTTTATTCATTCACACTACACTATTTACACAACACTGATTTTATTCGCCACGGCGCCGACTTCACTCAAGAGAAGGCATAGAACTGAACTGTACTGTAATAAAGTCACAATTTCAAATATATCTAGCTTGTTTAACATTTTTCACTGAACTACACAGTATTGCACAAGATCATTCATTGCTGTGCGCGTCATTTCTGTTTGAGCGACTAAAGGACGCATTAGCGATAGTTTAGTGAATAGTGTTAGAATTGTTTGATTGATTAATTACCAATATTTCTGGGCGCGTCAATTGCCAAGGTTATTTGTCTCGTGTATTGCATATTTAAACTCGGGGGGGGGGCAGTGATCTTTGCCCCATTGGATGGCGAGATCAGTCGCCAATCTACCGACGCCTAGCAGGGTCTTCCCCAACCAGGTATCTCCCACTAGCGGGACACTGCCTCAGCCTGGACAAGCTCTAAGCTCCCGACCGGTCTCCCGGCATGTGTGGTAGTGTAGTGCATGTAAGTGTGTATAAGGGGAGAGGATAGGGCAAGGAATAGGAAGGAAAGATCGCGCGCGGTCTGTGGCCCGTTTGCTAGGGTACTGGTACATTCGGCTGGTACTGATGGGAGAAAACGCGGAAAACTACCGATCGGAGCGGCCGTCCGCGAGAAGTGTCATCGAGACCGCGTCAGAACTCGACTTAGCCCTCTGGCTAATGTCGAAAATCCTGCCACCGTCGGAACTCAAACTCCACGGCCTCCCGGTCACAGACCCTCCAGTGACATCAGTTGATTGCTCTGAGCCACCTCTCCCGGTAGTTGAATTGCAATATTGTATATGGCTGTGTTCTTGCTGTAAAATATGGAAACCAATTCTCACAGACAATATTTATCCCATTGCAATTTACGTGTTATACAACGTTTCGAATCCTCATAGTTTTGGATTCTTCTTCATGAATGATATCAATGATGCGATTCTCCCTCACCTTATACTAATTATTCTTTTTGGCCTTGTTGGGTATACAATTACATCTTAACTCTTTCCGCAGCGTCCATAGCGTTTGCGGTACGTGATTTTTTTTTCCCCAAGGAGGTGGCGGTGCGCCCGCCCGGGGGCAGAGGCGGGCGTTTGCGGTATGCGCCGGCGAACGGGTTGGGCGGCGCGCGCGGGCGCGGGAACGGGCGCGTGCGTGCGGGGACCACGTGACCCAGATGGGCGTGCGGCGGCAGGTGAGGGCGGCGCGGAGCAGTGACCTCCGCGCCCCGCAGCCTCCCCGCGCACCAAGGGAGGGAGCCAAGCGATGGAGCTAGCATTTCAGGGCGATTGGCCCTATTGGACGGGAGCAAACGGTGTCCCCAGTGCGTGGGTCCAGTTTAATTCCCGAGCTTGCAGGTAAGACATGCGTGGGCTGATCTTTGTCACACAGCTACAGAAACTGAGACGATTTTAAAGGAAAGTTACGACAAATTTTTCTTGACGTGCAATAGAAACCCGTATCACACCACGGGAAGCTAGTAAGCTGCCCATGAGCCAACCTGGAGGCCACTGCAGAAATTGATAAATTATTTTGCTTCCGGGATCGCCAACTGCTATAGTCATTAGTCTCGTACGTGTAGCGCAAGCTATACCCCGAGAGGTGGCGGTGTTCCTCTCCTGGTAGACGTGAGATCCGGCGCCGACTTACACGTCGGCTAGCGGAGTGCTGCCCAACCAGGAATCTCCCACCAGCAGGTCGCCGCCCCAGACGGGACACACTCCAGGCTCCCAACTGGTCTCCCGGCACGTGTGGTAACGTAGTGCATGTAAGTGTAAGAGGAAGTAAGATGTGAGGATAGGACGAGGAGGAATGAAAGATAAAGTACGGTTCGAGGACCTTTTGTTGAGGTATTGCTGCGACATTCATCAGGCGTCCGTCACATTATCCACGGAAAAATACCCAAGAGAGCAGGCGGCCGCTAGAATTCTCGCCTAGACAGCGGCTAAATTCGAGCCAGCTGTAAGTCTACAGTCGAAAATGCGCCACCTTAGGGACCGGAACCCCAATGGCAACAGATGTTGCCCTGAGCGATCCCAGGCGACCATTAACTGCTGGATTCATCGGAAGCAGAAACTACTCACATTCAGACAGCCCCGGAGCCAATTCAGTCGAGTTAATGTGTGAGGAACTCTCAACACGATCCACTGATGATTCTCGTGGCTTCTGCCATAGCAGCGAATACAGATTCGCCCCGAAGAATACTAATCATTTAGTTTCAGTTACTTCGCTTTTTAATATAAAATATTACTAGAACTAGTTCTAGAGTTCACCTTCTCTGGAGAAAATCATTAAGACAGGACGTCCGGGAGGAGAGAAGGATTCGGGCAGTACCAGGACGGTGAGGAGGGAGAGGAAGATTCAGCAACAATGCTGGTTAGTTAGCGAGCGAGGCGGTGGGCGAAAGGGGAAGGGGAAGGGGGGCGAGGCGGTTGGCAGTGCACGCGAAATGCGCCGAGTTCCGGTGCGATAAGCGCGCCCTCTAATCAGCTCTTCCACGTGGCCGCTTCGACTGGCGCACCCCCGCCCCCCCCCCCTCCGCCCACTGCTTGTGCCACCCAAATGCTCCCAGTGAACTCCGTTTCTGGCAGAAATTACTTTCATTTTTCGGCACCATTTGCATGGAGACAAGTTCTTGGGGGTCCATATTTATTTTATTATTATTATTATTAATATTATTAATATTATTATTATTATTATTATTATTATTATTCGCGGAGTGGCTACAACTGACCTCGCAACACATTTCTCTCTCCAGTTATTTTCTATCCAGGAGAGATTAGCATGTGGAATTATGGGGATCAGCCTTTCGGCAGAATCCCTTCCTTCAGACTAGGTTGTTAGCCTTCAATAACAATTAGAAATAATATCATCCTACCCCTCTATCATTACTATTGATAAGGGGTGAAGGGACTAGGATGATGGTAGGAGATGTTAGGTTGGGTAGTGGCAAGTGGGAGGTATTGGGGTTCACATATTGTTTGTTTTAGTAATACGGGACACCTAATGTTTCTCCTCAAAGTATTGCAAAATATCGAACGTCTATTTATTGGATGTTATCTTTTACGTTATATAATTATTGTAACACTTGTCGACAGGAGTCGTGTCTTCGGGATCTGTTAATCTAAAAGTGACTTAGGGCGTAGGTACTAAAAGGTAATGTTTATCGAAAAATGTGACTCAATCAAATGTTTTATGAAAACAATTTCGATTTAGACAATTTTAACAGCTTTCATTGCGAACTTTGAACTATAGTAACGTTTTCTGCGCTCACCGCATTCGATGAGCAAGTCCAAAAACCATTTTACTTCCAAGCTTTGTTTGGAATGGTAAGAATGCAAATATAATCAAATGTCCCAAGAACGAGATGTGCACGCTGCAGCAGTGCTCTAAAAAGTCCCTATTGTGTTTTTTTTCGCGGAATCTTCAGTAGAAAACTAAAATTAAAATTTTTGTTTTGTGGCAATCAAAAGAGAAAAACGGGCGAAGCAAAATACAGGACATTTCGACAAACAGACGAATTTTTTTTCGGGTCAACAGGACATAACAGAAAAACGGAACAATCCCTTATTTTACGGGACGTGTATGAAGTTTCACTGTTTAGTAGTTGGATTGGGCTCCTAGGAAGTCTTGTAGACATTTCATTCAATGCCACATTTTCTGTTGACAGTTACCCTAATACGTATTTATAGGGCTTTTGGATGAACTGCAAATCTGGAGAATGTGGATGATTTGGAGCAGTGTTGTTTCGCAGAGAAATCGTGTCTTGGATGGGGTCCTGTTTAAGATATTTTCTCCTCACAAAAGTGTTATGACGAGCAGTTCTCACGGTCTAGATATTAAACGTCTTGATAAGTAGTCATCAAAACAAGATTCCATTACGTTACAGTTATGCTGAAAGTGCGAATTCTAATACACCTCTGTTTCTAACTCGTATCTAATTGTATACTATTCAGATCTTCATGGTCCTTACGTTGTTTGGCACAATTTCTGAGATAATAAACGAGTTGGAGCTGACCGGAATGCAAAACTGCCCCTGGGCTACTCTCGGAATCTCAACTTTAATGGCGTAAGGGAATGTTTGACACTTGTACTGTTTACTAAATATGGGTTGATGATAGCTAACACGTAAGGTTTCCGGTCTAGTAGAAATCGACCTTGCTGTTTCAATTAATTTTATATTAATAATACGACATTGACAGATTTTACTCGATAAATCCTTCCCGCTCTTCCCCCAGCCAGTATTAGGTCAATGTGCATGACATCACTCTGCGGCAACCTGTGCGTGAAGTAGGAACTCGGGGAATGCAGACAGCGCGAGGCGCCCCGGGCAGGCGAGGAACACGCTGCGATTGCGCGCCGCCTGGCCCATGCCTCCTCCCCTTCCCTGCCTCGCCTCCCCTGCTCCTCCTTTGCCTCTTCCTCCATCTCTTCATCCACCTGTCCCGTCTTCCCTTGCGTATGCTCTTTCTACTTCTCTTCCCCTCATCCTTCTCCTGACCCTGCCCCATCTCCCCTGCTCCTCCTCATCTTCCCTCCTGCACCTCCACCACCTACCTCCTCTTCAATTCTCTTGCTCCTCCACCTGCTCCTTAGGCTTTATCTTCCCTCCTCCCTCCTGCTCCAACACTTCTCTTCTCCGTCTGTTTCTACTCCTCCTGACTCTTCTTCCCCTGCTCATCCTCTTCTTCCTGCTCTTCTTCTTTTCCCTTTCATCCTTCCCTCCCCCATTTTCTCCTCCTCTTCCACCTCTTCATTTCTCTTGCTCCTTCTCCTTTAATCTTCCCTCTGCCTTGTTCTCTTGCTCCTCCTCTCCTCCCCCTGCCCCGCTGCCGCTGGCCGCGCGCGGTCGCATTCCACCGGCGATGGGCGGTGCGTGGCGCGGCGCGGCGCGGCGGGGCGGCGGGGCGGGGAGATAGGAGCGGGTGCGGCCCAACAGGCTCCGATCCGGAGCGCCCGGGCCGGGCCGGGCCGGGCCGCGCCAGCCGCCAGCCTCCGCTCGCTCCCGTTTGTTCGGCGGAGTCCGCGTGCGATTGAAATGTCCTCCTGCGAGGGGCTGCGCGCTGGAAAACTTGATTTTCACCCGCAATGGGAGGAACAAGCGGCTCGTTAGAATTAAAGCACAATTGGCATACACGATATGAGAGGAGCCGGCCTCGAATGTGGGGAAAACGCCCGAAAACTAAACATAAATAGTTTCTGCGAAAATTTACGATCGTCTGAATTAGTTTTGTATTTAGTTAATTATTATTATATGTAACGTCAATTATCTGGCTGTCTCATTTTTGTACACAGTCTGGTGTGGTGGTCATAACATTAAAAATTAGATTCAGCAACATATCTAGTTTAAGGAAATTTATGTACGATTAACACTGGCCTCTGAAACAATCGAGCGACGAAAGGAATTCAAAAATAAGGATTTCCTAAGGAGCAAACAATAACATCAATCCACATCCATCTACGTTCTGTGTATGCTCCCGCTGCGATATCGCTTACCACCCCCGCTCGCAACACCCAGCCCCAGCCGAGGGATAAATGCACCAGCCCACATTCACCAGCCCGGGAAGTTCACTCACCTATTCATCCACAGCCCCCCTCCGCCGTTGCGCGCGGCCGCTCGCGTTTGCTTACCCAATAAGCGGAAATTAGCGAAGCATGCAGCTCCGTGTGTGCGTAACCATAGCGCGTATAAACAGAGAAACAAAAGGGACGTTCACGTGACCAGCTTCAGGCAGGCAGAGCTGCCCCTCCCCTTCCACCTCCCACATGGCCCAACTCATCTGGAGAGAAAGCCGTCCTCCTTTACCAGCCGCACGGGGCAGGCTGAGCCACTGGAAGATTTCAAGTGGTTCTAGCGCGCAGGCGCAAACCTCCAGATTATGAGTTAGTGCACTTGTTTAAGAACGATGAATAAGGTGGAACGGTAATTAGGGCGAGGCATGCCAAGTTGTAGGACACGCAAGGAATGCAGATGTGCCATCAGGGCAAAGAAAACTTACGTGGTGCAGTTTGACAACCCAAAACTGAGACATCTACACCTGCACGTTGGCATGCGAGAGATTTCCCCTTCATAGATGTCACATGAGCAGGACACCGCCCCAGCCGGGACAAGCTCTGAGCTTCTGGCTCTGGTCTCGCGACATTCGCGGTAGAGTAGTGCATGAAGTGTGTGTAAGGGGAGAGGGTGGGAAAAGAAAGAGCGGTCCGTGGCCCGTTTGTTTGGATACTGCTCCGGCATTCGCCTGGAGTTGATCGGAGAAACCGCGAAAAACTCCCGTTAGGAGAAGCCGCGCGGTAGAAGTCTCCTCCAGACAGCAGCTGAATTCGCACTAGCTATTAAGCTAAAATAGAGAGTCTTCCACCGTTCTCAAGAATTGTTTGTTATAAGCTGAAACGATTGGTTCAATGGAACTTTCCTTCATTCCCTCTAATTCGTCGTAAATGACACAAAAATATATCGTGGGATATTTCACCTGGAAATCCTTAGATTATTGGAATTACGAAAACTATTTTTCCTCGAAGTTGTACAAATTCCTATGCTCATTATATCCGATTAGAAGAATCCACTCTAAGCATCGTCTAGTGTTTATTGATACAGTACGTAGATTGGGACTAATGACCTTGCCTTACTAAAGTCGAGTACACGACATCCGAGATCACTCCATCCAGAGTCGATTGTATTACACGCGGACTTATTATTTAAGGAAATTGTTTCTTCCACGGAAAATCATCCACATGAAGAAAAAAATACAAAATTTGAAAGAAAATTTGAATCGTGGGTACAATTCAAAAATGAAATGTGCAGCGAAATGGAATAGAATAGAATGGAATAGAATAGAATGGAATAGAATAGAATAGAATGGAATCGAATCGCACAATCGAATCGAATCGCACAATCGAATCGAATCGCACAATCGAATCGAATCGCCAACAATCAATCGATCGCACCAATCGAATCGAATCGCACAATCGAATCGAATCGCACAAGAATCGCGAATCGGAATCGCCAACAATCGAATCGCATCGTGAATCAACAGCAATCGAATCGAATCACACAATGGAATCGAACAGAATGGAATCCGAACGAACAAACCGAATCGACACCATCGAACGTAACCATCGGAATCGAACAACCATCGAATCGAACACCACGAATGAACAGATGTATCACAAGGCATATGGAATGGTCGAATGGTGGAATCGAATGGAATGGAATCGAGAATGGAAATGGAATCGATGGAATGAATCGTATGAATCGAATGGAATGGATCGAATGGAATGGAATCGGGAATGTGGAGAATGGAATCGAATGGAATGGAATCGAATGGATGATGATGAATCGAATGGAATGGAATCGAATGGAATGGAATCGAATGGAATGGAATCGAATGGAATGGAATCGAATGGAATGGAATTAAATCCAAGCGAGTAGAATCGAATCTTAGTTTGGCTCACTTTCTTGTTTTGAGGTGCGCGCTCACGCAGTGAGCAATCCCCCGCAGGTCGCGTCGCGAGGGGGCGGGGCGCGGCTGGGCTCTTGACACAGTTTGCGCGGCGCATCGAGGCCCAGGCGGCGCCCGGGGCAGGCGCTCGCCGTGTGAAGGCGCCCGGCAGCGACGGCGGCGGCGGCGCAGGAAGACGCCACTTTCTCCGCGTATTTCACTTCGCTTCCGACTCCCGCACCCCCCCCCCGGCCGCCCGCGGACGTCGCCCTGCCCCGAATGGCGCGCCGGGGAAATCTATATTACCAATTTCCAATGCGCGCTCAAATTGAAACAAAACTATGTAAACTCCGTTCTTTTCAAATGTGTCAGTGGCTGCATTTGATATCCAGAAATATGGAAAAATTTTAAAAAACAGTGAAACAATTTTGATTTCCATTCAAAAACGCAAATACGTGATTATGTAATTCCGCCTATTCTCATACTGCTCGTATGGAAGACTCCTTCTAAGGATGGAAGAATGGAAGATATTCATACTACGCGTCTTTGCTTACGATCCATCTGATGTCATGTAACAGCAAGGCTTCAAGGAAGACGATGCCCGCCATTTATATTTGCTATTCACATATTGCGTTATCGAACAACACTTTATTTTTATATTACTGGTGTGTAACTGTTGTAGAGTATAAATACTATAGTATGTTATTACAGCATACGAGAAGACAGTTTTTGTTAAAATATTTATTGCAATGTTATTTAAAAGTATTCTGTTGTTGAGCACTGACCCTTCTACTATTAAAAATATGCCTTCTACTACTGCAAAATCATTTTGAGTCGTTTTGATCTGCAGCATTTTTGGTGTTTGGAACGCTTTCTCTGATGTGGCATCGTATGAAAAAAGTTTTAAATGGTCCGTATACCACGCGCAATTGCTCTAGTGTCGATCACAGAAAGGTATCACAGTAATTTTGTAGCACACTAGCCGACATTCAATATACGATGTACCTAAACGTTTTTCGTAAGCTTCACACCAAAATACATACTTTTTTGGTTTGCCTCAAAGCAATCGCTTTCATAGTAATTCGATATTCTTGCGATTGAAATATAAATATTGAGTTGCAACAATAATTTAAAAATCTGATGTTAGGATGTTAGGAAGGAAATGGTTGCTACATCGCATACCAGGTATATATAAATTTAAGGCAATTAAAAGATCAAAATCGTGGAATTGAAAAGATCAATCAAAAATATCAAGGGAACACGCGTTTCTATTGAATCACAATTCAGCAGTTTTCCTGAAAGCCATTTGCCGAATCCAATGTTAGCACTGAGTGCCAGCAGTAAGAACTATTAATCTTCCGCGTGCTCCGCGAATCCTTAACCGATTCTTACTGAAGGAAGCACGAGTTAGCAAACTACAGAAAAAATAAAATGAGTGAAAACCACGCTTTATTTCCTCTTTATGAGGTACTTATTAAATTACTACGACATATGAATCCAAAATGAACCTTTCTGCGAGATCAGCTATTCTAGATGTCTCAGGGTAGTTTTTAAACTAAATTGGTTTCGTTCAAATATATTTTTAGAAGACCACATGAGTTCCACAAATACTTCAAATATTTTTTTTTATTAATGAGTATATTCCATAACGTTTTCTAAATGTAATATCTGACGTTACTTAATACACATTTTTGCAACTTGAGACTAATATTTCTAAATTTACGACTGATAAATCAATGAAAATATTTGTAGTAACTCATTCGAGTTCTTAGTGATGGAACTATTCTCGTTTTTCACCGACATCTCTTCCAGAAACAAATGTCTGGTGTTGAAGAAAACGCAATGCAAAGCGAAAAGCGCTGATGCTCTTCACTTATCGCTTCTCCTGTGGCCTCGCATCGTCCCACTCCGCCCCCGTTGCATTACATAGAGGCTTTCAATTGTTAATGTGCACACACGGCGCTAGTTGCAACTCCGCCGTCTCCTTTTGATAGCCCTGTAAATCAAACGCAGAGATTATGGGGCCACATGCAGCTCCATCGCAGAATACGCGATGCGCTTTCTAGTCGCCCAAGCAGACGCTCGAGTCTACATGCCAGAGGAATGTAGATATTTCATTGAGTTCCATGGAACGGTAAGTATACACAATCTTCATCTATAAATATACCTGTGCTAATGAGCTCAATATGCAGTAAATACACTAAAAATAAAGAAACTTTTGGCTAGATACAGAGAAAAGCAGGACTTCGTTTACCCGAAAATTAGCAGTTGTGAAATTCGGTTTGTTGATAAAAATGTTCTTACGCTCGTAAGGCAACCTTATCATTTTATTTCCTTTCTTTAATTACCTCTCTCTACCTCTCTCTTTCTCCCTCCCTTCCTTTCGTTCCACCTCCCTTTCGTTCCACCTCCCTTTCCGTTCCAACTCCCTTCTCGTCACTCCTTTCTTTCACCCTCCTTTCTTTCCACCTCCCTTTCTTTCCACCCTCCCTGTTCTTTCACCATCCTTTCTTTCACCTCCCTTACTTTCCACCTCCCTTTCTTTCCACCTCGCTTTCTTTGCCCTCTCCCTTTCTTTTCCACCTCCCTTTTCTTCTCCACCTCCCTTTCTTCCCACCTCCCTTCTTGCCACCTCCCTTTCTTTCCAGCCTCCCTTTCTTTCCACCTCCCTTTCTTTCCCAGCCTCCCTTTCTTTCCACGTCCTTTCTTTCACCTCCCTTTCTTTCCACCTCCTTTTTTGCTCCCCTTTCTTTCCGACCTCCCTTTCTTTCCACCTCCTTTCTTTCCACCTCCCTTTCTTTCCACCTCCTTTCTTGTTCCACCTCCCTTTTCTTTCCACTCCCTTTCTTTCCACCTCCCTTTCTTCCACCTCCCTTTCTTTGCGCACACTTCCCTTTCTTCCACCTCGCCTTTCTTTCCCCTTCCCTTTCTTTCCACCTCCCTTTCTTTCCACTCCCCTTTCTTTCCACCTCCGCTTTCTTTCCACCTCCCTTTCTTTCCACGCTCCCATTTTCTTTCCACCTCCCTTTCTTTCCACCTCCCTTTCTTCCACCTCCGCTTTCTTCCTCCACATCCCTTTCTTTCTCCTCCCTTTCTTTCTACCTCGCTTCTTTTTTTACCTTTCTTTCTACCTCCCTTACTTTCTACCTCCCTTACTTTCTACCTCCCTTACTATTCTACCCTCCCTTACTTTCTACCTCCCTTACTTTCTTACCTCTACTTTCTACCTCCCTTACTTTCTACCTCCCTACTTCTATCCCTCCCTTACTTTCTACCCCCTTACTTTCTGTACCTCCCTTACTTTCTTACCTCCCTTACTTTCTACCTCCCTTACTTTCCTACCTCGCCTTACTTTTCTACCTCCGCTTACTTTCTACCTCCCTTACTTTCTACCTCCCCTTACTTTCTATCCCTATCCTCTCCCTTATCTTTCTACCTCCCTTTCTTCTACCTCCCTTTCTTTCTATCCCCCTTTCTCTCTCTCTCTTTCTATCTCTCACTCTATATCCATCTATCTATCATTCACTATCTATCGCTCTCTTTATATATCGGTCTCTTTATCAATTTATCTTTATCTGTGTCTCTTTATCTTACATACACGCACTCAAACTATCAAAGAACGTAGAGAAAGTCAGCAAAATGTACTTTCTTGCATATTTATTGCAGTATTTGCTTGATACGTTTATGTGAAATTCATCTAGAAGAGATATATTTCTTTGGTTGTTTTCAATCAAGATAAATCAAGAATTATCACATTAAATTCACATCAAATCAGTTTTTCAAAATTATACACTGAACATAGCTCGTAATATTCAGGACTATTAGCGTGAGAACGAATGTCAAAGTATTATTTTGTAAAATGTTTACACCCCTGAAAGGCAGCAATGCCGAACAGGAGGAAATAAATAAATAAAAAAAGAATTATCACGGATTCGTGCCGTACGAGTATGACAGAAACGATTTCCAACCACAGGAGTAACGTGAGTAGACGTCACCTCGAATACAATGGCGCAGGAAACGGGAAGGGCAAGTGAAGAAGTCCAAAGCACCTGCATTCGCTCGTAAATGAAAAGTTAGATATTAACGATAACAAATAAAAACATTTACCACGAAATCTTCAGAAAACTAGAGACAACGTAAAAAACAGAAGGAGGAGTCCGAAAATTTATTTTAACTCGTTCCATTTCTAGTGAAGTTAATTATTTTCCGCTATACATTCACAGTTTTCCATACACAATAATTATGAAACTAGTCGTTTTACAAAGCACGCTTTAGTTTTGGAACCTACACTGAGAACTTGCCTTAAAACACACGGATGATATAAGTATTTTTCTTTAAGTAACTGAAGACAATGTCCGTCCAAAATGGCCACTGTGCTGTGTCTTAGCTGCTCCGCTTCGCCTTCTGCACGCAGATGGCGCTTCGCTTGCATGTCGCGTGCGTGACTACGCACAGGGCCGCTCGGCCGGCGGGGGCCCCACCAGCCCACCTCTGCGCCTCGAAAAACCGGGCGCCGTCCTCCCCCACCCAGCAAGGGGGAACTGGCGACTGGACAGTCTGAGGACCTCAGTGGAGTCTGGAAAGTCCACGTCATTAGTAGTGGTACCCCACCAGTTGGACCTCCCCCCGCCGACCTTTGGAGCAGTTTTGGTGGCGGGCCTTCAACCCAAACCCACGTAAAGCAGTCCGAGGAGGAATTTGAAACCTCCCGTCAAGTTACTCTAGTTCCGGCGATTCTCCTCTTGACGATAACTGTCGATAGTCTCAATGGGGGGCGCAGTGAAGGGACGGATTGGGTGCCCCAAAGATCCTGGGCTTGGGTCTGAGCGGCCTCCAGATGGGCACTTGGCTTTGCCTTGGCATTGCTCGATACTCATGGGTACTTGTGTAGGGCCAATGAGCCTAGGTGCCCACCCATAATGTGTGGGGTAGGAAACTACGCAGGACGCTCACACACACACCCCATCACGCCACACCTCACCACCACATCACTCTAAACCGTACACCCAATCACACCACACCTCACATCCCCACCACCACCCTACCTCACAACTCACCACCCCATTCCACCCCACACCTCTCACACCCATCATACCATTCCTTGCGACCGCCCCGGCGCGTGCCTCACCACCACCGCCACCGCGCCCTGCGGCCGCCCCGGCGGCGTGTGCACGCGATGGGCGCGGCTCGCGGCGGAGGCAGAGGAAGAGACGGTGGAGGGGGCGAAGGCTTAGGAGGAGACAGAGAGACACGAGGAAGCGCAGGTAATGGAGACGACAAATACGAAATGCATCAAGCGGCGTAGAGGAAGCGCAGGAAGTGAAGGAGGCAGATTTGCTGATCGGTGATTCAACTCTTCGGTCATTAGTCCCGTAAGTGTAGAGCATGTTTTTTACCGCTGGAGGTGGAAGCGATCTTCCGCCATTGCGTGGCCGACCTACCCGTCTCCTTACAGGGTTTTCCCCAACCAGGTATTGCACCGCCCCAGCCGAGGCAAGCTCCGAACTCCCGTCTGGTCTCTCGACAGGTGTGGTAGAGGAGCACATGTATGTGAAAGTAAAGAGAGGGGATAGGTCATGGAAGAGGAAGGGAAGATCGCTGCGGTCCGTGGCCCCTTCGTTAGGAACAATTTTTTGTACTTACTTTAGCAACAATGTATTTGGCTTCACCAAGCGAGGTTTAATAACATTTTCCATTACAGCCCATTGTGCCTTCACAAGGTGAAAATGAAAAGAGGTGTGCAATTTTTGAAACCTCAAGGATTATGGTTGACCTCACGCCATAGAATATACGTTCCTCAGTTTTTCTAGGGTGGTGCTAGTTACAAAATTGGGGTGATGTGCCCCAAGGAGGTGACTGGGTGCAACACTGCTCGCACTAGTCGCGGATTAATAACATTCGGCACCGGAAGTTACAAGGATTGAGCCGCGACATCTGCCAACCGTGAAACTTCTACGAAACTTTCACTTTCGGGAAATAGTCTTCTTGTTGATTCATAAAAACTACATATGCATTTATACAACGGCAGAAGATAAGTAAAGTATATAAAAGGTTTATTAGGGACAGGACCTTTATGCCCTAAAAAGTCTTGAAAGAAAACGTATTTATTTTGACTGGTTTAAAAAATATGAAATGAATTTTTCATTTACACAATTATTTTATAATTTATAGCAAAAAACGCAAACTCTGACAAGATCTTTCGAATCAATAAAGGTTCACACATAAATATATTCTATGATAACATGAAACGTTTTATATATGTCTCTATTTTGACGAAATATGCAAAATATGCGCCTATAATTACACGAATATGCATAAACAGGAAAAATTGGCAAAATATGCACAAATATGCACTCACATATTAATCTATATATCATTATATTCCAACGTCATATCAAGACATTTCACTTGATATGCACTGAAGCAACGGACAAAAATATGCTAACTCATAGATATCCGTTCCCTAGTAATTATACTTGACACTTCTTTGCTAGTGATTTTTTCAATATAAAAATCAATTTTCATTATAAAATGAGTTTTGAAATCAAATCGAAGGGGAATATGTGAACTCAGCATAAGTCCGAATAATTGATAACTTCTGTATCCGTAAATACGTAATTAACAACAGTGCTATTCAGTTTGCTTACGCATGTCCTATTTCCTGGTACAATTTTCACAAACAAATTATTTTTTGTTTGAATTTTTTTAGCTCTGATAATCGTTACGCCATTGAAAAGTACTTAAGTTAATAAAATACAAGGTCGCTTCAATTCAGACGTTCGAATAGTAAGAGTTCTAGTGAACATAAAAAAAAACTTCGAAGTAACAGTATCAACAGCGATATAAAGCCACATCTGGCGGCATAATCATGCTTCTTATTTACAAGTCATAATTCTAACAGATAATCTGAAATTTTGACACTAGTAATTTTGACTATTAAAAATGCAAAATATTTGCGTTTCTCATATATCTCATATTCTATTAACATTTATTATCTTACCGCAATATTTTCTAATCTCGCAATCAACTTTAACAGCAATATTCTCACTCTCAATGCATGTGATTGGAATGTAAATAGCAACTTTCATTTAATTAAACTATTAATGTATGTTTTAATATATCAATGATAAGCGGACATTGACATCTTTTGTTACATTATATGATATATTATTCTAGTTTCTTCCGCTTGTATCAATACACTTCAGCACCACACAGCAACAGCTGAAAAACGCCAAAGAGGTTGCACGTTGAACGTTTGTAGGGAGGCGCCGTGAACTAGAGAACGTATTTGGCGTAGCCTGGCCTTGATATCACCATGAAAAATGATGATACCGGTCTCTTTTCTAACAGTGGGTTTATTCGACCAAAAAATTGCATTATGAAATTCACTACGCCCTAAATAACACACAGCATACACACAAAACAATACTAACATTCTTAGTGTTTGCACGCACCGTTGAATTAACTCGTTTTACAAATACCATTCTATTATCAAACTTAGCGATCGTTACACAATTGCCGTAATCATGAGCAACCATGAATTTGACAGATTCCTCGTTCATTCTTTAAAATTACCGTAGCTTTACCCAAAATTATTTACACTAGTTTCTATGATCTAATAATTAACAACTTCACAGACATTTTCTATGTACAGTTTTTCTCTATCATGCATTGGAGGTGGGAATGAGTCAGAGTACTTGAAAATGTTCATCATGTAGAAACAGTCTTATATTGGCAGAAGAAAACAAATGCGTTGAAGGAGGAGTACCTTACGATCCGTAGGGCGAGGACCCGGCAGCCCGTTCTTGTCGCAGCGCGGGGAAGCGCGACCTTGGTCTAGTAAGCCCCGCTGCCTGGGAACACCCGCTGGCGGCGGAGCACGGGTTCCTGACGAGCCCGACGCCGACCGAGCCGCCCCGACGTCAACCAAAGCGCGGCAAACGCTTGTAAGCACCACGCGGCTGCAGCGCGGCAACGTTCTTTCGCTCCTCTACCCCTCTCGCCCCCACCCTTTCCGGGCCGTCCATAAATGACGCGAGGCCTTTAGGGGAGGAGGGGGTCAAGGGGAATATCACCTGATCTTACGTGGCGGAGAGGGAGGGACTCGGCATATATCACGTATTTGTTTCGCTAAAAATCATATGAACTTATGCACTTCCAGTAGTCACTCTTGAGATCGCACACGAGTCCATGTGGATTAAATTACAATGAATTGTTGCACTGTTTTACAGAAGTACAATAATATTCATTGAAATTCAGTCACTGTATTTTCTAAATACTAGTCATATGTATTCTTAAATAAATATAATTAAGCAAATTATGTTTTCAAATAAGTCTGAATGCAATCAATCACAAATTAACATATTTACATTTAAAATACGCATTTTGAAAAATCTTACGTGTGACGGAATCTTACGTGCCGGACAATGTTCACTACACGTTTCAGTGGCAGAATTCGCTTATATATTGCATTTCTCAAAAATATTGCACTCACTCGAATATGGGCTCTATTTTTTGCTTATTACTGTACCAACATTGTTTATAAGAGTGTTTCTTAACTCTTTTGTATTGCGAATACGAACCCATTCGTGGCCTGCCATCGGTGTCCAAGTAAGCTGGTCGTCTTCCGGCCGAAGTACCGCTCCTGTCCGTGGTTCGCCCTAGGCCCTAGAAGAAGCTTGTTTATCGTTCGCCCGCTGTGCAGCTGATACCCCTCTCTCGGCCACCCCTACTTCGCTCTACCCTCCCTTCTTGCCATCGCTTCCGAGCACAGAACGGCGTCGACGCGTCCTTGAACTTTGAAATGCGAGATTCTTTCAATTTTACCAAGTCTGAACACTCCTATAAGCGAGACATCACAATATGTCCACGTCTTAATAATACACGCATACGTGTACAATTTAATTTTTTGATTCAATAGTAATTAACATTTTTGTTTACGAGTTAAAAATGTTATAAAATCATTCACAACCCGTACTGGTTTCCTTAGTTATCAACTTAAAAACGTTTTTCAGAAAAAGCTTTTTGTTCTTTTTCTTTTTGTTATTTAAGGTCGCATCAACTACTAGGTCATTAGCGCCCACTATTGCTTGTAAAGGTATGGTAACTGTGGGTTGACACGATAATGATGATGATAGGGGGTGAAAGGACGAAACACAATACGACCATGCCCGAGGCGGGACTCGAACCCGCGATCCTTCGGTCCGAGTTCGCCATGGCACTACTGCCTTAGCGATCTCGGCCACCGGATCGGCTAGAAAATGCTTGTTATACACACGAATGAAAAAGTGTCACGTTCATGGTGATGATATAACCCATCATACGGTCAACTACAATCTTCAGTCAGACAAGAATCAACAACCCGATCATTTACGTGAAAAAAGTAGAAGACCCCATGGCGCGGTGTTATATCGTTCACAAGGTGTCACACGCTTTCAGCTGTGAAATTGGTCACCTCACGCACAATAAATTATCACTGTACCTAATCTTTGAATGTCTTAATTGCTCTGGTAATCTCTATTACGACGTCAAATCTGGTTGCAAGGTGATAACATTACAATGAAAATAATAAAATAGGAAAATGTGTATTTTTATCTAATATATGTTACAAACAAATTGTATTATACATACAAACAAAAATAAATTGGATATTATTGTAATATTTGAAGCATAGAATACATTAAGAATATACGCACAAGAATTTCATTATAATTAACACCAAGTTAATATGAATATACATAGTACTTCCATTTAAAAAAAAACAAAGTTGTGTCAATATCTCTAAAATTACATTCTACCCAGAAAAGTTATTATTACTACCAAGAAAACTAAATATGTTATTTGCACCATCATCTACAACAATATGGCCTTAACAGCATCGCGGTACCTCAAACCGTTTTGAGCTATATTTGATGTGGCCAACTTAGGTGGTCAACCTGTATAGTGCGCCAAGAAAGTCCCTCTGCACAGAGCCGAGTCAGGACCGCGTATTAAAAATTCCATTTATGATGGTGGCAACTAGATCACTCAGAAACAAGTAAGGGGGCAACACTTCCAGCATCTTTTGTTTGTGGTGCGTGCACAATGTACTCTTTACAAGCTGCAGCTCGTTCGTTCTACCAACATAAATTCGGTGGCTGCACTCTCATCAGCAAGGTTCCATTGCGGAGAGACTTCCATGGGGCACTGTCCTATACAGATACTATTTTACACAACTAGTTCAACGCTGAAGATGAAACTTTTTAATTAATGAAATCTATTCTTTAAAACATCTCTTTAAATAAGACTGTAACATTTTTCGAAGAAAGTAGTTTTAGTGTAATTCGGCATAAAACAAAAAAAAAATTAAAAAACAAGATTTTTTTCAACATACGCACTAAATTTTGTCTATTTTTTCTCGGATAAGACAAAGTTCACTAATAAAAATTGCATAAATCTAATTTTTGTTTAACTCTGAATTTTTGAAATTTCAAACGATTTCTTTTTTGGCGACGAAGCGTTCTACAACTGCAACATTGAAGATTGAGAGGTTTTCGTAATTAAATCTGTTTTTCTAGATTATATTTAAATAATAATCTTAACTAAAATAATAATAATAATAATAATAATAATAATAATAACTGAAATAAAACGTAAATATTTTTTTCTTGAAAACGTGAGGTATATTCGCGTAGTTTTGAGTGACCATTGTAAATTACGTGATTAAGTATGTGCTGTTGTAACAACACTACCTTCTTACAACAGTTGAAATTAAAGTTGTTAAATGCAGACTTTTTTTACTTCGATTATACGAAAGTTTTGCGTTGTGAAGAAACTCAATGAGCTTACTGCCCATTAATAATATTTAAAGTAGTATTCAGGCAAATCAAACGGAATTTTTATTTCGCTCCCCATTTAGTTATCTCGTGAGAAATATGGTTGCATTCATACTTCGCTTCGATTTTTTAAACAATAATTTTGAAAGAAATAAAAAAGCGTGTTTCTTATTAAGCATTAAGTATGCTTGTTAATAAAGCATTTCAATGTATTTTAATAATGTTTCATGATTTATTAAATATTTTTAGGTTTGATTTCGGCAGTATTTACCCTAGAATGAATACTGATTGAATGCACTCTTTTGCATTCGTCATCCGTGTACACAATGTTCTATTGTCTAGTTCCACGACACACCCGGCTTTCGCTGGCACCAGCCGGGAGCCTTAATTCATTCGGCCCTAAATACCTTTAGGGCGCTGCGCATGCGCACGTGCCGCACGGCGGCCCTGATCAAAATGGCGGACGTACCTCGCGGCTGCGCCTGATGGCGGTGCCATCAATGACGAAGCATCGATGTACTTTGAAATCGAGGTTTGTTCAATAATTATGTATTCGAAGCTTTTACGTGGTTGATGTTTTATTTTTGAATGAGAAATGTACTATCTTAATAAAAACGTCGTGTCTGGGCTCGGCGTGCCTCGGTGGATATCCCCACGGGCGCTACACTCCGCGAATTACGGAATTAAATTAAGTTCATCGCATTAGACCCCCGCCCACCCGCTCGCCCACTCCACCCGTCGACTCCGGCCACGCTTTCGCCTCCTTCGCCCCGCTCCCTCCCCACGCGCCCCGGGCCGGCCGACCAACCTCACAACCGCTCCGTTCGCCCGTCCCGACTACAACCCCATCCGCCCCTCGGGCCGCACAGTCCGGCTACCCCGCCCGCCGTCCCAACCTACCTCACCTGTGAGACCCCAACATCTTCCTAACACTTTTGCACAGAAACCCTCGATAACGAATTAAGGACCGAGCACTCGTTTAGGAACGGTTTTCAAATGTATAGTGGCTTTTACTTTTAAAAACAATTTTTTGCGACGCTTAAATCTTATTACTGTAGAAATTATTTTAATTAGGGTTTGAAGGTTTTTGTATAAGTGAAATTGATGTATTGTATAAATATTTCCTAATAATGTTAACAATTAAATTATTATTATATAATGTTCATCCTTAGGTGTATCAATGAGTAGATCTAATACTATCTTGTGCAGTTTTCTGGAGCCCCTCATTTTAAATCCGAGGTGATTAGAGATTTGGTTCTCAATTACAAACCACTATGTTGTTACAAGGAGTGAAGGGTAAGGAATTCCAGGACTCAGGAAAATGCGCGTATTCAATGGATAAATCACTGCAATAAATGGCAAAGCAAAAGGTGGCCTCTACTCTCTTTTGACAACAATTCTAGATTTTATAAATGCACTGAATTTCGACGAAACAGCACTCTTGATTTAATCGCAAGAAAGTGAATTGCAGGGTACAGCGTACGTGATGTGACGCGTCAATTAGACCTACCTCCACAAAACTGTGCTCTGAATGTGAGGCACGGAAGGCACACCGTACCCGATGGAAGTAGGCGGTGAAAAGTCTTCGCTTATCATATTTTTCTTCTGAACGTCCATTACCTAAATTAAATTATTTGCTTTGATTGCATTGAACGTTCCAACAACGACGTTCAAATATGAAAACATATCAAATTTATAATTCAAATTTAAAATCAAAAATGTATTTTATAAGGTCCTCTCTTGTCGTTATTTACCTACGGCATTTCTTATACTTCATTCGTGGGTGAACACAAGTGCTTCAAATGATTTCTGATGAAGTTTCTGGAACACTCCAAACTTTTCTTGCGAAAATTAGCTTAAATTGCGCATTTTCAGAATACGCATCTAAACTGCATAGAACTGCTCTACAGAGTTTGGATTCTAAAAACGCTCGTGCTTCAATAACTCGATGTGGAGTAGTGAAGGTCCTGCGGGCGCCGCGTTCCGTCGCCCGCGGGCGCCTCGCTTTATGGCACTCACTGCCAGCGCCAACAGGCGTCGGGCGGTTCATATTGCGAAGGCTGCGTGGGGCGACCGGCTTAACGTTAACGCGTCGCGACCCCGCCCCGCCCCGCCCCGCGGAACACCTGGCGAGCGCGCCGCGGCGATGTCGTTCAAGCGGAAGCGAGCGCGGCGGGGCGGAGCGGGGCGGGGTGCGGGGCCGGCGAGCGGGCGAGGCAAAGCGGGTGGGGTGAGCAAACGGGCAGGGAGGGGCGGGGGGAACGGAGTTGGCAGGGCGGGGGGCAGCGGGCGGGGTGGATAGCGGAACGGATAGGGAGGGGGCGGAGCTGGTAGGTCCGGGGAGAACGGAGCGGGGCCGGGCGGAGCGGGCCGGGCGGAAGCGGGCGGGGCGAGGCGGAGCGGGGCCGGGGCGGGGAGAGCCGCAGTTGTTGGACACACAGCGAGCGACAGCGTTGAATTCCCCACAGAAAAGTGCTCTTGGAAAGATGAATGACGCTGGTTCGGAGAAGTGATGAGGGAAGAGAGGCTTTGTTTATAAAGAATAGGTATTTGCGTAACCAGCACAGAGCCAGTGTTTGGCGCACGAATGAAATGTTGACGGGCTACTAACACTAGTTGAGCACGAATGAAATGATATATTGAATGGAGTACGCCAAAGACGCTCTTAAGAGTTACGAATATTATTTTATAGCTCGAATTCATGGACTCCTGCAAGTACTCACTCTTAAAATCATTTACATGTGAGGTGGCAGTCCAAGTTGATACATGTCACCCCCAGCGTTTTGTTTACTTTGCAGTAGCCAGTTGTGTTACATGGCCGTGACTTCCATACGGTCCGCTAGCGGCAAAGTCTGTTTTGCCGTACGTGTAACGTAAAGTAAGAGTTTTCAATCAATAAACAGTGGAGGTAAGAAACAGATACCATTCATGAAAAAAGAAATCTTTTTGAATTGTCAAGCCGTAATCGACATCTGTTGCTTTTTTGTGAGTAAGTGTATGTGAACGCATTTATTGGATGTCAAATAAAATGGATCTTCAATGGATCATAATTCTAAAGGAAAAACCTTGCGTACCCCAAAGAAGCCACGGCCATATTTATTTAAGTCATGAAACCCTAAACAAATACGAGTATACACTCTCGAACTCGTACATGATGTTGTCTTACCTACAGCAATGTAATGAACACATACGGCACCCCATGAATTTCATAATGCCATAAAGAAACGAAAGAATTGAGTGTTAGAAAATTATGTTACCACTATTTATGTTTGCATATGTTTAACGGTCAAAACATTCTGATTAGACGTAATCTAAAACTTCTGAAGAAACATATGTGGATTCTCGACACGTGTGTCGTTATTGCGTTAGCTTTTAGTACCTCCTGAGAGTCATTTCTAAACGGTACCCACGCCATTCTGACAGAGGTAAACATAGCTGTAATGACTCTCCGGCTGTCCCCGTTCACAGACTTTTGAACCTTTCGCGTTTAGTTCTTATGTGAATTAGAGAACAAGGTTTTGCTGTTGGGAACCGCGTGGCCCAGTGACGACATCATTAAGATGGCACTACGGCCTTTCGCAAAGAATGAAAGACTTCACTTTCTCTCATCTGATATAACAAACACAAAAACGGTCGAAAATGTATTACATAAAGTTCTGCATCAGGGAGATAGTTGCGCAGACACTCGTTTTTCTGATGGAACAAAGGCATTAGTGTTTTTACATCTAGCCATGATTTTGGCTACGACATTTAAGTGCCTCTTGGACATGCCTACTCTCTGCATGCGTGCAACGAGAAAGAAGATGAAGTATTAGATTATCACAGGACATCTGACTACTAATAAATATATATGGAAAGAGTAACATTCATAATTCAACTGGCAGCATTATCAGCTCCTTGATTACTCTGAAATACTTATGACAGCATCTTTAACAACATTAACAAATATTTGATTAATATAAGAACTCTGGGATTTAATAAGTTAGGAAAGTGAAGAAACTATTTACGAGAATGAACTAAACAACACAACCAAAATATTTTCAAGCCTTAATGACACCTATTAAAAATACTGTGTAAGAGTCGCCAATAGAAATCAAATTTTGTCAAAGAAATTGTGATATTTTTGTTCTGCGCACTACGTCAGTTGTATAGAATATGTGCAGAGAGATACTGCTAGACTACCTTTTCACAAACGTCTCAATTTATCGTGTTTAGTTTGTGCTCTTGCACTAAGAAGTCAAAATCTGCACCTCGCAAGATATGAAAAAGCATTTCATTCAGGAGTGGAACGTTCTCCGTATCAGCAAAAGGGCGCGCGTGGATCGGCGCGGAGGCAGGCAGCGTGCATGGCGGCGACCAGGCGGCGCTGAATGGCGGGCGGGTCTGCGTGGAATGGAGCGGAACGACCCGCAGGGAAACTCCGGAAGTGCAGGGCGGTGTAACAGTACCCGCGCGCTGGCCGCCTGCCCGACCGCCATGGTCGCACGGCGCCTCACCCCCTCTCCTCCC
>BOPP01000247.1:1410612-1423581 GCA_017312745.1 Gryllus bimaculatus
TGAGTCATACAATGTTAATTCTCTAAACACTCGAATCTGGGGCCGGGAGCGAAGGGAACCGGCGACCTCTCCGGCATATATCACGTGATTTGTTCTCGCTAGCAAAATCATGTAAAAACATAATCTTATGCACTTCCCAAGTTCCTCCCTTCGAGTATCCGGGCCCCACACAGAGTCCAATTGGTGATATAAATTACAAATGAATGCCTGGTCTGCTACGCGCCATAATGAGGGCGTAATCCCACTGGTAGCGATTACCAGGGAAGGTACAATAATATTCATTAAATTCAGGCTCCACTTGTATAGTTTGTTCTACGCAATACTTGAGCTCCATCCCCTCATTATTCTTAAATAAATATACATCAACGCAATTATCGGTTTTCAAATAAGGTCTGGGAATGCAGACCTCAATCCACACAATTAACCCGATATTTACGATTTAAAGAGACCCGCCATTTTTGAAAATCTTACGTGTGAACGGCATCTTACGTGCCGGACAATGTTCACACGAAACCACCATTACAACACCTCGTTTCATGAGTGGCAGAATTCGCCTCATATATTGGCATTTCTCAAAATACTTTGCACCTCAATCCTGACGTGGCTGCCCCACCGCGACCCTGCTGGAGGCGCACGGTCCGGGAACGTGGTGGGCGGGGGGGTGGGGGGGGCGATCAGGGGGCCACTGGAGTTGGTCAATGGCATAAATCCCCAAGATCCGCAAAAGAAACGGTCCTGGGAGATCATATATGATAATTAGATCCTTTCCAAGCATGCTATATTTTTACCTCATTTTTTGTATGTAAACTTTACAGGATAACAAAACCTATCGTTGATTTACATAGATGGTTTCTTAACTCTTTTGGTATTGGCGAATACGAACCCATTCGGTGGCCTGGCCATCGGGTTGGGTCCAGTAAGGGCTTGGGTCGTCTTCCGGGTGGCCGAAGTAACCGGCTCCTGTCCGTGGTTCGCCCTAAGGGCCCCTAGAAGAAAGCTTGATTTATCGTTCGCCATACCGCTGTGCAGTTGATACCCCTGCTCTCGGTCAACGCCAGCCTCCTCCTACTTCGCTCTCCCTCCTTCTTGCCATCGCTTCTCCGACGCACAGACGGGTCGACGCGTCCTTGAACTTTGAAATTGCGAGATTCTTTTCAATGTTACCAAAAGTCTGAAACTCCCTAATAACGAAGACCCAATCACACAATATGTCCACCGGTCTTAATAATACACGCAGTACGTGTACAATTTTAATTTTTTGATTCATAGTTAATTAACATTTTTTGTTTCACCGAGTTATAAATGTATAGAAATCATTCACTCACCCGTACTGGTTTTCCTTAGTTATCCAACTGTAAAAACGTTTTTCCATCAGAAAAAAGCTTTTTGTTCTTTTTCTTTTTTGTATTATAAGGTGCGCATCAACTACTAGGTCATTAGCTGCCCACTATTGCTTGTAAAGGTATGGTTAACTGTGGGTTGACAGATAAATGATGATGATAGGGGGTGAAAGGACAGAAACAGCAATACGACCATGCCGAGGCGGACTCGAACCCGCGATCCTTCGTCCGAGTTCGCCAATGGCACTACTGCCTTACGCGATCTTCGGCTCACCGCGATCGCTAGAAAAATGCTTGTTATATCACCACGAATGAAAAAAGTTGTACGTCATGGTGATCGAATATAACCCAATCAGTACGGTCAACTACAATCTTCAGTCAGCACAGAATCACAACTCCGATCATGTTACGTGAAAAAAGTAGAAGACCCCATGGCGCGGTGTAATATCGTTTTCACAGGGTGTCACACCGCTTAGCTGTGAAATTGGTTCACAACTCTACGCACTAATAAATTTAATCAACTGTACCTAATCTTGAATTCTTAATTGCTCTGGTATCTCTATTAGACGTCAACATCTGGTTGCAAGGTGATAACATTACAATTGAAAATAATAAAATGGAAAATGTGTATTTTTATCTATATATGTTCCACAAATTGTAATATATCATACATAACAAAAAATAAAATTGGATATTTTGTAATATTCTGAAGCATAGAATAGCATTAAGAATATATCGCACAAGAATTTTCCACTTATATATTTAACACAAGCTTATTATATGAAATAACATAGTAACTTCCATTTAAAAAAAAAAACAAAGTTGTGTCACAATATCTCTAAAATTACAATTCTAAACCACAGAAAAGTTATTATTAACTACCAGAAAACTAATTTTAATTTGCAACCATCATCTACACAATGGCGCTTAACAGCTCGCGGTACCTTCAAACCGTTTGAGTCTCTATTTGATGTGGCCAACTTAGGTGGTCCACTGTATAAGTGCGGCCCCAGAAAGTCCCTCTGGCACAGAGCCGAGTCAGGACCGGCGTATTAAAAATTTCCCATTATGATGGTGGCACTAGATAACTCAGAAAACAAGTAAGGGGGCAACTACTTCCAGCATCTTTTGTTTGTGTGGTGCACAATGTAACTTCTTTACAAGCTGCAGCTCGTTTCGGTTCTACCACATAAATTCGGTGGCTGCTAACTCTCATTCAGCAAGGTTCCATTGCGGAGAGGACTATCCAGGGGCCGGGTCCTATACAGATACTATTTTACACACTAGTTCAACGCTGAAGATGAAACTTTTTAAATTTAATGAAATCTATTCTTTTAAAATAAATAAAAAAAAAACATCTCTTTAAATACACCTGGTAACCATTTTTCGGAAGAAGTAAGTTTTAAGTGTAATTTCGGCAATAAAACAAAAAAAAATTAAAAACAGCAGAAAATTTTTTTCAACGATACGCAGCTAAATTTATGTCCTAGTTGTTCTCGGATAAATGACAAAGTTTTCAACTAAATAAAAATTGGCATACAATCTAGATTTTTGTTTAACTCTGAATTTTTGAAAAGTTTCAAACGAAATTTCTTTTGTGGCTGACGATAAGCGTTCTAGCAACTGCAGACATTGAAAGATTGAGAGGTTTTCGTAATATTAGAAAATCTGATTTTTTCTAGATTATAGTTTAAATAATAATCTTAACTAAGAATAATAAATAATAAGTAATATAATAATAATAATAATAATATAATATATAATAATAATAATAAACTGAAATAAAACAGTAAATATTTTTTTTTCTTAGGAAAACGTGAGGTATATTCCGCGTAGTTTTGACAGTGACCATTGTAAATTACATGATTAAGTATGTCTGTTGTAACAACACTACATTCTACACAGTTGAAATTAAAGTTGTTAAATGCAGACTTTATTACCTGTTCGATTATACGAAAAGTTTTGCGTTGTGAAGAAACTCATGCACCTTTACTGCCCATTAATTAATATTAAAGTAAGTCATCAGCCAAATCAAAATCGGAATTTTTATTTCGCTCCCCACATCTTTAGCTTATCTCGGAGAAATATGGTTGCATTCATTACTTCTCGCTTCCGATTTTTATAAAACAAATAATTTTGATAGAAATAAAAAGCGTCGTTTCTTATTAGCATAAGTACTGCTTGTTTACTAAAGCATTTCACACTGTTTTTATTAATGTTTCATGATTATTCAAATATTTTTTAGGTTTGATCTTCGGCAGTATTTTACCATAGAATCATACTGATTGAATGCACTCTTTTGCAATTCGTCATCCAGGATACAACAATCGGTTCTATTGTCTAGTTTTCCGACGACACACCCGCTTTTCGCTGGCACAGCCGGGAGCCTATTATCATTTCGGCCCTAAATACTTTTAGGCGCTGCGCATGCGCACGTGCCGTCAGGGCGGACCCCTGGATAAAAACTGGCGGACGTACCTCGCGGCTGCGCCCTGATCGGCGGTGCCAATCACAATGACGAAAGCATCGATTAATTTGAAATCGAGGTCTTGTTCAATAATTATCAGTATTCGAACTTTTACGTGGGTTGATTTTTATTTTTGAATGAGAAATGATTACTATCCTTAATAAAAACGTCGTGTCTGCGGCTCGCGTGCCTCGGTGGATATCCCACGGGCGCTACACTCCCGCGAATTACGGGAAATTAAAATTAAGTTCAATCGCATTAGACCCCCCGCCACCGTCGCCCACTCCACCGTCGACTTCCGGCCACGCTTTCGCCTCCTTCGCCCCGCTCCCTCCCCACGCGCCCCGGCCGGCCGACCAACCTCACAACCGCTCCGTCGCCCGTCCCGACTACAACCCCATCCGCCCGCCTCGGGGCCCGCACAGTCCGGGTTCTCCACCCCGGCCCGCCCGTCCCAACCTCCCTCACCTGTGAACCCCAACCATCTTCCTACACTTTTGCACAGAAACCTCTCGATAACCGAAATTAGGACCGAGCACTCGTTTAGGGAACGGTTTTCAATGTATTAGTGGCTTTTACTTTTAAAAACAATTTTTGCGAACGCTTAAATCTTATTACTCGTAGAAATTATTTTAATTAGGGTTTGAAGGTTTTTGTATAAGTGAAATTGATGTATTTATAAAATATTTCGCTAATAATAGTTAACAATTAAATTATTAATTAATAATGTTCAATCCTTAGGTGTATCAATGAGTAGATCAATACTATCTTGTGCAAGTTTTCTTGGAGCCCTCAATTTTAAATCCGAGGTGAGTTAGAGATTTGGTTCTGCAATTACAAAACCACAGTATGTTGTTAAAAGGAGTGGAAGGTAAGGATTCCAGGACTCAAGGAAAATGGCGTATTCAAATGGATAATAATCACTGCAAATAATGGCCAAAAGCAAAAAGGTGGCCTCCATTACCTCTCCTTTTGACAACAATTCTAGATTTTATAAATGCCTGAATTTCGACGAAACAGCACTCGTTTGATTTTATTGCGCAAGAAAGTGAATTGCAGGGTACAGCGTACGTGATGCTGACGCGTCAATTAGACCTACCTCCACAAAATTGTTGCTCTGAATGTGAGGCACGGACAAGGCACACCGTACCCGATGGAAGTAGGGGTGAAAAGCTTCGCTTATACAATATTTTTCTTCTGAATCGTCCATTACCTAAATAAATTATTTGCTTTGATTGCATTGAAACGTTTCCAAACAACGACGTTCAAATATGAAAAAATATCAACATTTATAATTTCAAATTTAAAATCAAAAATGTATTTTATAAGGTCCTCTCTTGTCGTTATTTACCTACGTGCATTTTCTCTATACTTCATTTCGGGTGGTGAACACAAGTGCTTCAAATGATTTCTGAATGAAGTTTCTGGACACTCTCAAACTTTTCTGCGAAATTAGCTCTAAATTGCGCATTTCAGAATACGCACTCTGAAACTGCATAGAACTGCTCTACAGATTTGGATTCAAAACGCTCGTGCTTCAATAACCGATGTGGAGTAAGTGAAGGTCCTGCGGGCGCCGTCCTGTCCGTCCGCCCGCGGGCGCCTCGTTTATTCGGCACTCACCTGCCAGCGCCAACGGCGCGGGCGGTTCATATTGCCGAAGGCTGCGTGGGGCACCGGCTTAACGTTTACGGTCGCGACCCCGCCCCGCCCCGCCCCGCGGAACACCATGGCGAGCGCGCCGCGGCGATGTCGTTCAAGCGGAAGCGAGCGCGCGCGGGGCGGAGCGGGGCGGGGTGCGGGGCGTGCGAGCGGGCCGAGGCAAAGCGGGTGGGGTGAGCAAAAACGGGCAGGGAGGGGCGGGGGGAACGGAGTTGGCATGGGGCGGGGGGGCGCAGCGGGCGGGGTGGAAGCGGAACGGATAGGGAAGGGGCGGAGCTGGTAGGTCGGGGAGAATCGGAGCGGGGCCGGGCGGAGCGGGCCGGGCGGAGCGGGCGGGGCGAGGGCGGAGCGGGGCCGGGGCGGGGAAGCCGCTAGTTGTTGGACACACTAGCTGAAGCGACAAAGCGTTGAATTCCCCATTCAGAAAAGTGCTCTTGAAAGATGAATGAGCTGGTTTTCGGAGAAGTGATGAGGGATGAGAAGAGGCTTTGTTTATAAAGAATAGGTATTTGCGTAACCAGCACAGAGCCAGTGTTTGGCGCACGAATGAAAAGATTAGACGGGCTACTAACACTAGTTTGAGCCACGAAATGAAATTGATATATTGAATGGAGTAACGCAAAGACGCTCCTTAGAGTTACGAATATTATTTTATAGCTCGAATTCATGACTCCTGCATAGTAACTCACACTTAAAATCATTTACATGTGAGGTGCAGTCAAGTTGATACATGTCACCCCAGCGTTTTTGTTTACTTTGCGTAGCCAGTTTGTGTTACATGGCGTGACTTCATACGTCGCTAGCGGCAAAGTCCTGTTTTGCCGATACGTGTAACGTAAAGTACGAAGTTTTCAATCAAATTAAACAGTGGAGGTAAGAAACAGAAGTACCATTCATGAAAAAAGAAAGTCTTTTTGAATTGGTCAAGCCGTAATCAACAATCTGTTGCTTTTTTGTGAGTAAGTGTATGTGAACGCGATTTAATTGGATGTCAAATAAAATGGATCTTCAATGGATCATAATTCTAATAAGGAAAAACCTTGCGTAACTCCCAAAGAAGCCACCGGCCATATTTATTTAAGTCAATGAAACCCTAACAAATTACGAGTGATACACTCTCGAACTCGTACAATGATGTTGTCTTACCTACAAGCAATGTATGAACACACCTACGGTCACCCCATGAATTTCATTAATGCCATAAAGGAAACCGAAAGAATTGAGTTGTTAGAGAAATTAGTTACCGACTATTTATGTTTTGCATATGTTTAACGGTCAAAACAATTCTGATTAGACGTAATCTAAAACCTTCTGAAAGAAACATATGTTGGATTCTCGACACGTGTGTCGTTATTGCTGCTTTTAGACCTCTGAGAGTCATTTCTAAAACGGTATCCCCCCACGCCAATTCTGACAGAAGGTAAACATAGCTGTAATGACTCTCCGGCTGTCCCCGTTCACAACTATTTGAAGCACTTCGCGTTTAGTTCTTATTGAATTAGGAGAACATAGGTTTTGCTAGTTGGGAAACCGCGTGGCCCAGTGACGACATCCTTAAGTATGGCAACTACGGCCCTTTCGCAAGAATGAAAGACTTCACTTTCTCTCAATCTATATAACAAACAACAAAAAACGGTCCGAAAAATGTATTACATAAAGTTCTGCATCAGGGAGATAGTTGCGCAGTACCCTCGTTTTTCTGATGGAACAAAGGCATTAGTGTTTTTACATCTAGCCATGATTTTGGCTACGACATTTAAGTGGCTTGGACATGCCTACTCTCTGCATGCGTGCAACGAGAAAGAAGATGAGTATTAGATTAATACAGGACATCTGAACTACTAATAAATATATATGGGAAAGAGTAACATTCATCATTCCAACACTTGGCAGCATTATCAAGCTCCTTGATTACTCTGAAATCTTATGACAGCTCTTTAACCAACATTAACAAATATTTGATTAATTATAAGAACTCTGGGATTTATAAGTTAGGAAAGGAGAAGACTATTTACGAGAATGAAACTAAACAACAACAACCAAGAATATTTTCCACCAGCCTTAATGACACCTATTAAAAATACTGTGTAAGAGTCGCCAATTAAGAATCAAATTTTGTCAAAGAAATTGTGATATTTTTTCTGCGACACTACGTCAGTTGTATAGAATATGTGAGGAGAGATACTGCTAGACTACCTTTTCACAACCGGTCTCATTTATCGTGTTTGTTTGTGGCTCTTGCAGCTAAAGAATCAAAATCTGCAACCTCCAAGATATGAAAAAGCATTCATATCAGGAGTGGAAACGTTCTCCGTCTCAGCAAAAGGGCGCGCGTCGGATCGGCGCGGAGGCAAGGCAGCGTGCATCGGCTGCCCGAACAAGGCGGCGCTGAATGCGGGCGGTCTGCGTGAATGGAGCGGGAACGACCGCAGGGAAACTACGGAAGTGCAGGGGCGGTGTAAGACAGTAACCCGCGCGCCTGCCGCCTGCCCCGACGCTATGGTCGCACAGGCGCCTCACCCCTCTCCTCCGCGCCTCAACCCTCTCACGCCCCCGCCCCCGCCGCCAGCTCCCCGCCCTCGCATCGCTCGTCCTCCCCGCCCTCCGCCCGCCCCCGCCAGCGCATCGGCCCCGCCTCTCTTACCCGCTTCGAGGGGACCCCCTCCGCCCCTCCCGACCACGCCCCACCGCTCCGCCAGCAGCGCCGGATCAGCGTTCCTCGCACGTGCGCGGTGCCGGTGCAGTCGCCACAGCCACTGCCACTGCCACTGCCACTCCCTTGGCACGCTCGCTGCCTATTCACGTCCACTCATTCACACGCTTGCACTCCGCTCCCTTTCCCTGCCCACGCCACACCTGGCTCTGCCGTTGATTCCGTCTTCCCACGGGTCCTCGTCCCCTGCCACTCCCCTCCGGCTCCGTTTCTCTTCTTTCCAACGCATTCGCCTTCTCTGCGGCCATCGCCTGGCCCTCGCCGTCCCGCGCAGTGCACGGGATCGCTGCCGCACCCCCCGCAGTCGCTCTGTGCTCAGCACTCGCTGAATGAGGCAATCGCCAAGCCCCAAGCTCACGGGGATGGACTGGCCGTGAAATACGCGCTGGCAATACTCTGGCGTGTCTCGAGAACTTTCTTACGTCAACGCCTGCGCAAGGAAGCTTCCGTAGGAAGACAGTTTATCTGTGAATGGACCTAATGAAACGTCTCAGTCGTTGCGTATCAGATTTCGGAATCAGCGTGATAATGATTTCTTTGTAAATAGCATGTAAATCCGAGGAAATAGGGATTATACTGAATATACCTTATGACACAATTTCATGCTTGGTGATTGTATTTTTGAGTAAATGTACTAAACGTTTTCTGTATACACTACCTCAAATTTTCTGAAATTCTCAACATTTTCACGCAAACGACTCCGAAAATTTGTATATAGAAACAGGTTTCACTCTTCTATAACATTTTTAAAGTCATACACAGATTCTTGTACCATAGGACCGAATGAGTGAGAAAAAGTTTATGAAATGTCTTTTAAGCGCCGATACCTCGCAGCTAAGAAGAGCAAAACCGAAAAGGTAGCTCAGAGTAAAGAGATTATAAAACTATCTAGTTCAAGAAAATCTGGTCAGTCTGTAGCACCGCTAAAGTTTTCCTTAAGTGTTAATAATAAAAAGTATCAAAAGTACTTAAGAACAAAGAAATGAAATTATTACGAACTTCACTATGTACATTAATATTAAACATATTTGTATCAGTGCAATTAATAGTGTATTAGATTTGCTGATACATTCCTTTAAATGTAGTAAATTAAGTACCAAATTCAACACTAGAAGTTCACTGTGCCGCCTGCAAGCCGCAGGAGCTGCAATGGGCTTCGAGTGGAAGAAAATCAGCTCCAAGCGACACGCCCTCCCACAGCCAGCCAGCGCGCGCGTCCGCGTCGCGCCAGGCGTCCCTTTGTTTGGCGGCGACTCGTTAATTCCCCTTGGCTGTTACTTCCATCGCTTGCTGTAATCGCTGACGGAGGCCGACCACCGTGGTGGGAGGAGCCGAGAGAAAGAGAGAGTTGTTATTTTTAAACGAAGGCTTAACGTTTAATCGCGCTACTTTCTACGTATGTGGTCGACATGTTATCCCGGCTGGTACGTATTACATTAATAATCAACTTTCGCAGTAACGAAATCAGAGGAGGCACGCAACAACCTCGTAGGCGAGATAACAAAGGTTCCCCTGCACGAGGTCAGCAGCCAGTACGGGAGGGGAGGAATTTAAACGTCGTGAGGCCGCTCGCAGAATCCGATAAAAGCAGTTAGTTAGCCAAATATTTTGAATGCTAGGCATCTATTTTCTTAAAAGAGATTGAAATTTACATTTGCTTTCCATATCCGTGGCTACAATGTTCGACGAGGAACCACATACGAGAGAGATTTATCTGGAGATTTTACCAGTGGTAATGTATAAAATAACGGTTCCTAATCATAGAATACGGTCGAAATGTAACTAGATAAGACATTCCTTTACATATCTGCAATATTGCAATAAAATATTATTCTGACAGACAGGGTGTTCATCTCTTTTGGCACTTTTTCTATTCATTTCCAGAAGTGTGCAGGATTGTTAGGATGTAAATACTAAGGGAAACATATGGAAACAATGAGAAGAGAAATTCGTTGACGTAAGAGATAGAAAGATGGAACTTAAAATATAAACTTGGCTTTTACCCCTTCCACCGTCGTTGACTACGACATTAACAACAATTGTTGAATGTTCGAATTCCATACTCTTCTCTCTTATTCGTCGCGTTTTGGGGAGCGAGTAGGATTTACGTGATTCGCAACTAGATAGGTCATTAGTTCCATGAGTGCAGTGCATGAGTGCAGCCGTGAAGTGACGATGTTCCTCCTCTTCTGAAACGTGAGATCCGTCGGCTACCTGCACTCTCGCTTGCAGGGTTTCACCTTCCAAATGTGTTCGCCCGGACGGAACAAACTGTAAATTTCCGACATGTATGATAGTGCTCTGCATGCAAGTGTAAGTCGTGTTTGTAAGGGGATATGGAGAGACAATGAAGAGGAGTGGAAGATCGCACTGGGTCCCTGGCCCGTTTATAAGGAAGCTCCTCCGGCATTCAATTAGTATTGATGGGAGAAACCACAGCAAACTACCGATCAGAGGACCGGGGCATTATACTTCTTTTTCAGACAGCGGCTGAATTCGACCTACCTATGTGGCTAGTGTCGAAAACAAGCCAATATAACAGCTAAGGTGGATCAGGGAATCACGTGTTGTCACTGTAGGGCTCTTGAACGGGAGTTATAGGGTTCGAGTGTCGACGGTGGCAGAATTTTCGACACAAGCTACATAGCTACGTAGAATTCAGCCGTAGTCTGGACGTGACGATTCTAGCGGCCGGCTTCTCTGATCGGTAGTTTAACGTGTTTTCTCCGATCAATACCATGCCAATGCCGGGTCTGTACCTTAATAAACGGGCTTGCGCAATATTCCTTTCCTCTCCCTTCCTATCCTCACGCCTCACTTACACACACTAACACGCACCGCACTACACATACGCTGGGCTTTCAGTCGTGAGCTTTCGGCGATGCCTCACTGATACCTCGTTGGAGAACACTCGAGTCACATGTAGATCGGCGCCGGATCTCACCAAGCAGCGGTGGGAAGATCACCACCAACTCACCATAAAACATGCACCACACTTATGGGACTACAGCAGTTGAGGCGCCTGGACACCCGAAAATCAATCAATCCGCCACCGCCGGCACCCGACCTCTAGGACCTCCAAGTTAAACCCAGCGCAGCGGCGACGTGTGACGCTGCGCGGGTCGGGGGTTGCCCAGCCTGCGTTGCGTCATCGGAGCGCGGGGTCCCCCACGTGCCCGAAGCCCTCAGCGCTCTCACACCTTTCCCCGGCGCTGTCGCCATTGGCGCAAGCAGGCGTGAAGTAACCTCGTCAGTCTGTGCGCGAGCGTCTTCGCCGCCTGGCGTAACGGACACCGCGGCGCGAAGCGGCCCTTCTCACGGGCGCATTGTTATCGCACGGCGCGCCCCACTTTCGCGCCTCCGACACACGCGCACGCGCTCGGCCTCCTGCCGAGCAGCGCCGGCCAGGGGCGGCGACAGCGCTGCCGCCAATCATCCATGTTAATGCATCGACCAAAAATCAGCGATGTTTTTAAACACCAATCTGGTTTAATGGCATCCAACACTAAATTCGGGTACATCATTAATTAGTTTGACAGTGGCCATTCACTTATATTTAAGATATAACTGGAAACAAAATTCGAAAGTAATAAGGACAATGACAAACCCGGGTCGTTCGAGGTATTCTCAAACGGAATGACCTCCGTTCACCAAAAAATGGTGAGGGAAGAAAGGGGAAGGCCCTACGCCAACGATGCATGGACTGACCGCTTCTCCCTGAGGGAGGAGAAAACAGAAAATATGTACTAGGAGGGCATTGAGATCTCGGGCGAAAGATAGTCTTCTCGATAAAGATCGTGCAAACAGCGTTCGTTTGATTCCAACACTAAAAGTGACAGCGGAACCGTAAGTTATTATTATTTTAAATTTTAAAGTTTGCGAAATTGCCATTATGGAAATTTTTCATTCACAAAGAAAACAAAGAAACAACATCGAAAAAGTAAAAACATCGAGCGCAAAATATCAATGTTAAAAAACATCGACCTTAATATGTCTATGTTTAAAATATAGATGTTTCTCTAAAAGCATCAATGTTTTGAAAACATCGACGCCGATTTCGCATCCTCAGCTGGTATGGGACTCCAGCGCAGGTCCTGTGGTACGAATCACGGTGATGGAAGATTTTCAAAACAGACTTCTTAATCACTAGGTCCAATGTGTACTAGACATGATTAAATACTATTGTTGAGGAACTTTCTGACTATTGCGCTTGTGTTGAGGATGACAACTTTCTGTAATTCCATGTACAATGTTTTTATCATTTTTAACTGTTGTAGACTTATGCAAAGTTATTGGGATGACAGCAGTTGCAGACACAATTATGGGTACCGTATATACTTTCTCCATTTTCCACTGTTATATTTTATTTCCATTGCAAAATTAGTGTACTTGGAAACATTTTTAGTATTATTATTACTATTATTACTATTATTATTATTATTATTACTATTACTATTATTATTACTATTACTATTATTATTATTACTATTACTATTATTACTATTATTATTATTACTATTATTATTATTACTATTATTATTATTATTGTTATTATTCGTAATAATAAGAGAGGAGGTTCGGGTAGTACGGAGCATTATTGACCAGTCGAGGGCCTTAGTGGGGCAGGCAGTGGAGCGACCCTAATGATCGATGGGCTTTCCTCTAGTAGGGAGTTGCCTCAGTTGGTGGGAAAGGCCTATGACTGCGCGCGAGTAACGACAAACGCATCGCGTGCGTGGGTCACGGAGGCGACCTCCCAGCTGCTCTGCCGCGCCGCGCCCCCCCGC
>BOPP01000247.1:1425350-1449736 GCA_017312745.1 Gryllus bimaculatus
TATATATATATATATATATTTGCACTTGCATATATTCGAACTTTGTGAGTTGGTTGTAACGATGATTTAAGTGACGAATTAAGGTTTCGTTGATAGGAAATTAGATTTGAATTCGGAATCGCTTACTCTCTTTGAATAAAGCTATTTCTCTGGCAAAAACATCGATCGGATACTACTGCCGCATTACATCAGCAGAACGAAATAATATTTACATTCTCAAGGAACCACCTGTCGTGTCGCAGCAAACTTATGTATCATTTTCTACTACTCACTCAAGCGTTTTATTACTTCTGAGGATTCAAAGTGATCGTTTTATAAGATTAGGCATAGATAGCATACTCTCTCTTTCATCCATATAACAAAGAAACCCTGTACTTCCTATGAAGAGAGATGACATCTATACAACTAGTTTTCAATATTCTCAGAAATTGGATGAAAACTACACAGCCTCCGAGCACGTAAGCAGTTAAGTGAATATGATTTTAATATATATCCAGGAACCAGGAAAAAATAAAAATGAAATGAAATAGTTTCGATTTTGACATAAAAATGCAATTATTTGATGACCAACTGAATTCTCATATTCTGCTTACGACACAGCTGACGACATGGAACAGTAATAACACAAGGAAGAGGCCAGCCACCATTAAACACTTCCTGTTCAAGAGGCGTTATAGAAGAGCTTCTTCAATATTCTAGGTATGTAAAGAACTGTTATACTGTATATTTACTACACTATGTTACTGCAGTATTCACGAAAACTGTTTTCGATAAAATATTTAATGTATTGCGGTGTAAATAGAAAATATTTCGTGGTTTTCTTCAGCAGCATAGTTGCTGCTGCGGGTCTCTAGTTGTCACGTTACATGCAAGATACGTACGCACAACCTATGTAGGCGCCCACACCGCACGTCCCACTCGGTTCGCAGAGGGCCAAGAGCCATCGGCAAATGAAAGGAAACGGGGCGAAAGTCGAGAGCGTCTGTGGCTCACAAAATCTGAGGGCGACATCAAAGACATTTGAATGTTAGTACATCGGCGTGTTATAGTTAGTTATTATAGTTAGTCGCCATTTTTTATTGATTTATTGAATTGAATGTGCTAGCCTGGCCAATGAAAAATATATCGTGTACTGTTATATTTATGAACTGAATAATATATTCTGTCAATTAACTTACAAAAAATATTGAACACGAGAAAATAGAATCTTATAATATTTTGACATATGCAATACTGAATTATCTTAATCGATATCACATACTGCCACATTTGAATTATTTATTGAACTGAAAATTGTTTTATGTCGGACACTGCATTAAATGGATGCAATAAACCATGCTCTAACACGTAAAAACATCAGTTACAAAATATCTATATTACAAAATCAGCTTAAAAAGACACTTTATAAAAACATCGACGTGGATGTCGCATCCCTAAAGTGCACGAACAGTTCCGCTGCGGAGATCACACAGCGCAATTTCCTGCCCGGGCGCTCGGGATGGGCGACTATTAAATAGAAATCGATTTATTACATTCAAATTGCGTCGATTAATCGTTCCGAATTAATCGATCAATTTTCACATGTATTAAATAATGCGTAAAATCATTAGTTTTTAAATTGTAAATAAATTAATCATTTGGCATTAATAGCAAATTTATTGCAAATAGCAAATTAATCATTAAGCATTTGTAGCTTTTTAGAGGCACGGTACCATTTAATTAATATTTGTTTATTCTTTATTTATAGTCATTCCACGCATGTACTCAGGACAAACGATTGTAACTCAGTTTAAAATGAAAATGGTCATAGAATTTCTAGAAACAGTAACACCAATAATTGTAATCTAACGATGTACTTGGTTGAGGATGATTCTAGTAAAACTGATAATTCTGTCTCTTATTTCATTCTGAATACAATACCATCACTGAAATATTAGAACATTCATAGTGACTTTTCATTTTATCAATTTTACTAACAGGAAATTATTGGCGTATGTTTGTCTATTATGTTTTGCAGTTGGAAAGAGAGGAACAGACGAGTAATTCCGTAACTAAAATTTGAAAATTAATTTCTGAATTAAAATAATCGAGCCAAAGCTGGGAAAAATTAATCGATGTATACATTAATGGGAGTAAAAATAATCGATTTTTATTGTTCGATTAATCGTAATAAACAATCGATTGCTGTACTAATCGCGATTAAATCGCCCTTCCCTACTGGGCGCGCCTCCGTCCCGCCCGCCGCTCCCCTCCGCGACTCCGATTGGGCGCCGGCCGCGGCACCGCGGCGCGCCCGTCCAAGTCGGCGTTGGGCGACGCAAAAAACGCCCCCGCAGCGAAGTGGGTCGCCCCCGCCGCCGCCGCCGCTGCGGCGCGCCCTGGGGGGGGGGGGCGGAGGTGCGAAAAAGGCGGAAACAAATGCGAACGTCAGCGGTGAAACACTACCCTCGCTCTTCTCTGCGTACTGCTGAGCGATGTCGACAACCCCGGATGCTCGTCCACGGACTCATTGGCTTGGTTTTATCACGAGACGTCTGTTCGTTGAATCATAAGCGTGCGACTGAAATATTATCTTGGATGATTTTGGTAGGGTTTTTTTGAGAGGGGGGTTGGCGGTGCAACATGCTAGAATGGTTGGGTTAGTAAATCAGTCGCATTTCAGAGGTAGGTGAATTCTCTTGTACCTCAGTAACTCCATCACTTTGTATTAGACAGACCGGGAATAAGTATATTCAATTGTGAACCGTGTTAACTACATTTTCCATTTGTCTACACCGAGGAACTATCCGCAAACGGAAAATAAAAGGTTATCTCTGATCATTTCAGTTTATATCGTATTTCATCCCTCCCAAGTTTTACTTCACTACATCAATTGAATCTTATAGCATTGTGTAGTATCATACGCTCGTTCGGTGTTAAACACTCGACCAATTCTAGACAGCCTGCCTGTGTGAAAAAAAATTAATTTCGTAGCCGGGGCCTTCCCTTCCCCTGAGTCTCCCTTGCTACCCTACACGACCTCGCAGAGAGCAAATAAACAGAGAAACGGGCGTAAATGCACTGTCACAAACATGAGTGTACCACATACAAACATACAACGTAAATACAAACACTGCTTTTGTTGTACATCCGGAGATCCAGCAGGCAGCAGTGCGTGTCGTTTCCAAGGTTGTTTGAGGTCCAGTAATATACAGCTTCAACGTTCATCTATGTCCTAGATGATTTGAGCCACCGTAAGAAATCTCCTTCTTCCAAAAGATGCGATTCAAGCGTTCGGAATTAAGAACTTTATTAAATTTTAGGAGCCTCTTGAATACTCCGTTAAAAAGTTTCATTATTTTTGCACCATATTACACAGTATATGCAATCAGTAATAGTGTAAATTTCATTTTATGCTCTATTTCTAAAAACGAATAAAGCGCGAACAAAGATAATTTGAAATAGGGTGGCTTCATATTTCATCGAACCGTGTGCGATTGACATTTTCCCATGCAATGAACTGAATTGCATAGAGAAGTTCGTTCGGTATAAAACAATCGTCGAGCGAGTCAACCCCATGAACCTAGTCCACCGTCAACTCAAATATCCTGTTTATCAACATCCCGCGAAACACATTTGTTCGCCAATTCTTATGACGCACATGCGAGAGGCATTGGATGTTCCCTTAATAAGGCTATTAAGGCGCAGCGTTTCTGTCGATCGCTGCTCGGCATACGCAATGAGTTTACATAAGCAGGCGCGCGCGAATCGACTTTGAACCCGCCGCGACTGCGCCTCGGAACCGCTTAGCCATGCGCCGCGGGCGCTCCCGGCGGCGAACTGTGACCCCTCGCACCGCGTCGCGCATCCCCGATAGCGCAGCAAAGCGTTTAACTCCGCGCGCGCCGACTTATCGCGACGGCGCAGTGCGCAGCGGCGAAAGGGTCCGGTTGCTGCGTTCTCGTAGGCGTGCGGAAAGGCTCTGCGACTATGCCCCCGGAACGTTTTCAAAGGGTCGTTAGCCGAATTGCTTAACTACGCTCCGTGAAGTCACGGAAGCTAAGCAATTCGAGACACCACCCATTTCCGGATGGGTAACAGTCTGGGAATCCCAGGAATATTTTTGGACGTAAAACTAAGCCATTAGAAACTGATAAAATTCAAGCAAAACACAACGTGAGCATTTCTTACATTTTTTAACCTTTGTCATTATGCGATTAGACAATCAGAATGCAACACGTGTGATTTCTTCTCGCTGGAGATTGCAATAAACATCGAGAGAGAAACAAATATAAGAATTAAAAGAGAACACATTTCGCTTACCACATTTGCATGAACATGACCTCCGGCGGGTTCAAGACAACGTCCGACGTAACAGCCCTGTAACTTGAAAAAACTTTTCAAACAGATAATCCCGTGAATCTTTCCAACAAGCTTTTTGTGAATGTCTTGGAAGTTGATAAGGAACCATTTCTTTACAGATAGAAAAATTTAACTTGAATGGGAAAATTTTCCACAAATATTTTAGTTTCTTGGCAATAAAATACAACATTTTAATTCGGGTAAACCAAGCGAAAATGAGGCTTACTGTTTACACACAATTCAATAACTGAGAAGAAAGTTAAAATACTTGGAGTGAGAAATTGAAGGAATCATCAAAAATTTGAATATTATTTGTTCATTTCTTCTGCAACTCTTCTTCCTCTATGAACGAGATGCATCCAAAAAGTAAATATCAATTTCAAATATCGTCAACAAAAATGAAAGTTTTATGGGAAAAATTTATTATAACCGATACAACACACGTTGTACAATATTATACATAATCACCTCCAGAATTAAGACATTTGTTTTACCATGGGATTAATATTTGTATTTCTGTGTCGAAGGGATATGACAGTTTGACAGCCACGTGCAACTCTGCACGACTATGATACTGTAATTCTGACCGGACTGGAATTTCTCTAGGTGAAGAAGAGATGGAAATAACTCAGGAGCGATATCTGGATTTGCACAGTAGGCCACACGCGGCCCGCCATACAGTAGGTCTTTTGCAGCGCTCTGGGAGTCGTCTAGTCATCTAAGGAGGAGGAGCAGGAGAAAGGAGGAGACGGAAGAGGAGGGGAGGAGAAAGAGGAGGATAAAGAGGAAGAGACGGAGGAAGAAGAGGAGGAAGAAAATTCATAGGAGGAAGAAGACTAAGAGGAGGATGTGGAAGAGGAGGAAGTGCAAAAGAAAAGGAAGAAAAATAGGAGAAGGGGATAGAAAGAAGACGAGAAAAGGAAGAGGAAGAGGATGTTGAGGAGGATAAAGAGAAGCAGAAGTAGGGGGAGCGATGCCCCCTTCCCTGGACAAGCAGCCGGGAGCTCTCTTCCTGGCGGTCCACCTGCAGAGCCGCACAGCGCGCGAGCGACAACGTGCGAGTGTCAACGCGCGAGTGTCAACGCGCGAGTGTCAACGTGCGAGTGTCAACGTGCGAGTGCGCTCTCGTGTCGCGAGAGGCAGCTGTGGATTGTTTGTGTGCTCAGCGCCCCCGACGCCTCGACGTGTGAAAGCTCCTAGCCGGCCGGCAGCTCGACATCTGGGCGTTCCCTAAGAGGCGCTGTACGTTTCGATGCTGTGCGTTGTGTACGCAAGGAGAAGGAGTAGTTAGAGAGAGTGGTAGAGCTTCGAAGTTCGTACTTCATCTCTGAAATAAACTATATTACTTGACGCAATAAAACCATATATACTTGACGAAAATAGATGGTTGCTATCAGTGGCGACCAGTGGGTTGCAAATTAAAAGGAGTGGCATATAATCCCGAACGATCACATACATTTTAACTCTTCAAAATATATCACAAATGACAAAACTACAGCATGTAGTGTACAACCGATTTGCTCGTTTCGGGATTTTAATCCTGGCCTGAGATAACTTTTATATTAACAACGGATGATACAATTATGCTCACGCAAAAGTAAGAACTAAAAAAATTCCAGCAAAAAAAACTAATTTATGAAATCAAATGGTAAGAATCGGTATTCTTGTCCAAGTGAATAGGCGCCGAACAAACCCTAACAGCAGCACGCTGCCCCCACCCTATTCTCAATACCCCCACTCTTCCTCTAGCTTCCATTGCCTCGCGTGTACCAGCTACGAACAGACTCCCGGTAGCCCGCGATACGTTTTGTTCTAAAAACGTTGTACTTTTTGCTTAAGCGGACGCCTAAAACTACATTTATCCTCGAAAATTACTCTCGTGATAGGCACAAATTAAACGAGTCGATTTATTGAACGTTTAATACTTTCTGCAACTTTTCCCAAGATTGGGATTTCTGGGGAGGGTTCTAAAGAGTCCTTATGTACCAGTGGTACGTTGATATACTTTTACCTGATTCTACTTTTAGAGGGACATCACAATTTGAACCTAGATTCGAGAAACGACACAAAATGTGAGGATGATGAGGTAAAGAGAAATGAATTGATAATTGAGGAGACCCAAGGCTCTCAGCTTATTAGCACATTTTCCAAAGATCTCTTTAAATAAAACTCTATGGTTGATTCTATAATTTCTCGAAATTTCGTTTTCCGGAAAGTACAGGGAGAAGTCATTTATTTTTTCATTACACCCTCATGAGGATGTTTCAAGTATATTTACCGGTTTACGTGGCTCAGGACATGAACTGATGTCACTGCAGTGCCACTGAGCGGGTGGTTCTAGATTTCTAATCCCTACAGTGGCAGGATTTTCCACACTAGCTTGATAGCCAGATCGAGTGCAGCCGATGTGTGGCGGAGACTTTTAGCGGCCGGCTGCTTTGGTTCTACAATCCCCACCAGGCGAACGCTCTCCGCCAGGTGCAGAACCCTAACGGGCCACGGACGGCGCGCGATCTTGCCTTCCTCTTCCCTGCCCTACTCTCATTCCTTACTTACACACTCTTACTTATATGCACCACACTACCACACTGCCGGGAGATCCGTCGGGAGCTTATTTTTATCATTTTTACTTACAAAGTAAACCTCAGCGGTCACCATACGTCAGTATGTAAAGAATATGGTCCAGCAGAAATGCAAATGTAGATATAGTCTTGAATCCGGTTCCGTATAATGGCATTATTCCAGAAAAAGGAAAATATTTTCATAGTATTCGTATTTGTAAGCATTCATACATTACATTAACACATATACAAAATCGTTTTCTAAATAAGAGGAACATGTATCGGTATTTTACTGAGCATTACAATGAATTTATGCGCTGAGCCACATGTATATTCTAATTATACAAATCGCCTAATCTGTTTCATTTACATTAATTCGAACTACTCTCAAGTGGAAGAACTAACTCCTCTTACATCATTGTCGGATGAATGAGGGGGCCATGCCCGAAAGATTTTCTTTTGTACTTTCACTCAATTATTCAAAACAATTATCACAATTTGATCGCATCATACCCATAGAGGTGATTATGAATATATATATTTCAAGCACATACTTTTAATCTTTTATTGTTTCCAAAATATTTATGGGCCAGGGAGAGATTTGCACTGAAATTGGCCCCGCAAGAACTTTCCGTAACTGCTCTCTATGAAGTACATTAAAAGCCCGAAAGAAAACCCTGTGATTGGCTTGACATGTTCTTTCACACCACCATTCCTGCAGCAGCGTGTAAGCAGGATTTCGGGTAACAAGTGCTGCAAGTGTAAAACACGCACCTGCCGCAACACTCGCAGGCCGTCGGTCACGCGCAAAACGAAAACGAGCACACTTAACAAAGCAGCAGCGCCCCCCGCGCCGCGCCGCAGCGCCGGGAAATGTGGGACAAGCGACGGGCGATGCCTCCCGCCCCCCTCCCCACCCCCACCCACCCACCGGGCTGCGTCGCCGCGTGGACTTCAGCTTTCGTTGCGCCAACAGGAGAAAACTCTTACGGCAAGGGGGCGCACGAAGCCGAGCGCGGTGGGCGCGGGCAGAGATGGGGCCGACAGGGCACCTACATTGTACTCGTACGTGAGTGCACCACGCGACCGACGGATTCAGTTACGATGTCAATTTTGGTCCAAGTAATACGACCGGCTTAGGTGGCTCAGGGCAGCAATTATTGAGGTCACTACAGTGCCTCTGGCCGGGAGATCACAGAGTTCCACTTCCAACGGTGGCAGGAATTTCGCAACTAGCTGCATAGTAGCTACGCCGAATTCAGTCTCTATCTGGAGGAGAATTCTAGCGGCCGGCTGCTCTGATAGGTAGTTTTCCGTGGTTTCTTTGATCAATACCAGGCAAATACCGTAGCGGTACCCTAACAAACGGGTCACGGACCGCACGCGATCTTTCCTCCGTCCTTCTTGACTTATCCTCCCTCTTACACTTACGTGCACCACACATGCCGAAAGAGCAGTAGAGAGCTTAGAGAATGCCCTGGCTGGTGCGGTACCCTGCTTGTGGGAGATACCTGGTTTCGGAAAACCTCGCATGTCGACAGATAGGTGGGCTCCGGTGGGCTCTCGACATCCAGCGGGAAAGATCACCGCCAGTTTCCGCGATAAAAACATGCACTACATTTACAAGATTGTCCTAACAGTTGATGCGCCCGGTATCACCAATCAATCAATCGACCAGCGAGCCAGGAAGTCGCCGACTCGTACGTGGAGTGCACCACGCGACCGATGGATACAGTTATTACGTCAATTTTGATCGAAGTAGCATTGGCACGGAAACAACACGCACTTGCCTTTCCTCTGGATCGGTCCATGAACACCGACTGTCATTAACAGGCTTGTTTTCTCGTTAAAGTCGGCGAAGAAAAGCACAGATTAATTGGTTCAAAATATCGATGTGAATAGATCATAAAACAAATGGGTAACGTTAAATCTATAAATAAATAAAAGGGTAAGTACGTATGTGAGTGCCGATACTAAAACTACTCGACCAATTTCGCTGATATTTTCACACTTTATTCTTAGTAGTAATGTCAGTGTTTAAAAAGTGGTTTGAATTAAATCGGACATGCACGAGCGTTGTTGGTGAAGGGCTCCCGAAATCTACGCAACCCGACTCACAGTCAAGGGTTAAGCGCTTCTTCACTGCACACAAGTATCCTGCCCCTGCGATAGGGAAATATCGGCCGGAATTATTTCTTGAATCGCGGACAAGTAAATCAAATTTCTCCAAGGTAGTGTCATAGCGAACGCATGCACAAATTTGAGGGATAACATTTTAATAATAAGGTACTTGACAACCATGTCCAAACAAGGACATGGAACAAATACATACTTGCGGGAAAGACATTCATTTATTAGAATTATTGCACAGAATTGCGTCAAACGTGACTACCAAACACGTGACCAGTAGTATGTGATGTGTAACACACTGCACTAGCGAATTATTGCCGGGTCCACTAGCATAATATAAACACAATAAAATAATACTTTGTTCGTCTGCAAGTAGATAAAATAATATTTATTTAACTGTTATTCGATGAGATGACATACGAATCAATTTTCTTTTAATGTTGTGTATATTCTACCATATTTTCTGCAATGGATTATTTTCCAAATTTCGGGTGAGTATTGTGTTTCCATTCTAATTCAAGTGAATAATTAGTTCTATAATGAGTTTATGGTTCACATTTTTAATTTGTTGCGACTGAATTGACATGGGCATTTCATTAACGACAGTGTTTTTGCTGGCTCGGAGAAAGTGAATAAATAATAGAAGAGATAAATCAACACCCATTCACTTATCAAGCCACAGAACAAATTAACCAGATAAATGAAACATTTTAAACGACATTCAGAGATAATTCAAACGTTCACTCAAAGCATTTGTAAAAGCTGCCGCTGAGTTACACTATGTCCTTCAGAATGATTTGTCCGCACACAATCGATAATAGGTCATATATTTCTGGATATATTTATTTTACAAAATTCACAATGCATTTACCATTACTCAGTATTTTACTATAATGAAATAATCACATGAAGAAATTTGAATAATGAATCTTAACCGCACAGCGAGAAAATACTCAACTTTCTTCACTCCAACGCTAACTTCATATTCAACAAACACTGTAACGTCAGATTGTCTACCAACAACATTGCGAACACAACACATAATGAATATCTATTTTTTATAAGTGAAGATAACTTAGATAAAAGTAAATAAACCAGTTGTTACTATCAATCATGAAAACATGTCTAGAACGTGTTTATTCTACAAAATGATCTTTATTTACGGATATAAAACTTTAATTATTTCATCATTCGTACGTAATATTAAAATATTATACTCCGTGTACATTTTAATTTATTTCCTTGCTAAGATATTATGTAAAGTTGCCATTTGTTTTTGAATTAACTATATCGGTAACGATTACCTAGTCATAATTTATTTGAATCTTTGGAATCGATTTCAGTAATTACAAGCAGAGAGTAGAACTTGCTTTTTCAATTAAATGGTTAATATTGTTTTTCTTACATGCATGCTTTTCTTTCTTCCCTTCTCTTTCTTCCTTCCTTTCTTTAGAAAGCTTATTTTCTGCTGCGGAAAAAGTGTAGTAAGGTTAATTGCAATCATCTGTCGCAGGACATATCAATCTCAAGTATTTAGCAATAGCAAGTATTTAGCTATCCATAGACGAAGTAGTGCAAAAGACAGTTTAACTGAGGTTTATTCGCTAAGCCCATATTTGTCGCTGTTATGACACTATGGAGCTCACAACCTCAAAGTAGAAAGCACTATAATGAAATCGATAAAACATATTTTACTGTGGTAAACGGTGCGAAACAGTTTGTAAATGCGCTCAAAGGGTATGCTCAATTATGAAGTTTTGTTGTTTTTGCGGCGTTCCTGATTCATAATTAAATTTGCAGGTGATAATTTTCGTGCATGCGCAAAAAAGTTAAACGAATATTCGTATTGCAACAGAAAGGAAAATGTAGAGAATGACATTTACGGTACCACTGGGTAACCACGAATAAAACAAAGTGTTTGAAGGATTACAAATGAGCATTAAGAAAATTGTTTCATCTATTCGCGAAAATGTTCTGAAAAGTCCAATAGATTTTCGCATAGAATGACAAGTACGCATCATGTAAAAAAGCTGGGTAGCCGTTTGAGATTGAAAGTAATTATTAATGATAAGTTCTTGAATTGTTTTCGTACCGTATGTGATGGTCTTGAGAAGTACAAACATTGTATCATATTTGTTACACATTATTACATTGCTCTACGATCCTTGGTCTCTCATGACGAGGGGCGAATGCGGTGGTTTCATCAGTGTCCACGTGTGGTCTCAAAGCGCCTAATCTCCGCGCAGCAAATTGTTTAAATGCACAAAAATAGTCTTGAGACTACAACTGAATATTAGATGCACCAAAATTGTAATAACGCCCCTTTCTTCTTTCGAATTGTCACGCCATGTGCAGTGGCTTTCCCACTTGAAGCAAATGTTTTTTGTCGTAGTCACTTGAAGTAAACGTACGACTCTTTGACCTCTTTTCACAGCACAGTTTTTTGTGAAGATTAGACGTACACAAACAATGCAGACCAGACTCCACGATTTCTGCATGAAAACGTTCCAGCATTTTTGATTTTTTGTTTCAGGCAAAGTTTCTGTTAGAGAATCTGCATGAAAACTGTATGGTGTAAAAAGGCCTTTTCACGGGAATATTTTTAAGGCTTTACTTCGTAGTAGGTCGCATCATAAACACACTTACTGGTGAAGAGGTATTGAAACTCTGTTAAGACGTTCTTACAGATTACATCGCAATAAAAATAGAAGCAAAGTTTACTGGGTCCAGAGCGTTAAGCACTCTGAATCAGGGTTTCACTCACTTAATTGTTTTCTAAAGAGCTGCGGTAGCTACAAGGTGAGAAGGGAAATCGCCATTGTTTTGTAGCTAAGAAGTGATTCAGCTGCCACTTAAAGCCTCCAAGGCCATGGAGTTTTCGAAGGCATGGATAAGTCTGGATTGTGCAAGTGAATGCGATCAGCAACACATTGTGGATGGCTTAATTCCCCAAAAGTGCCTCTATCCACAGAGCAACACGATTAGTGGAGGTGGAAACTTTTATTGAGTGCTCATCCCAGACAAAAATAGCCTTATCGCTTACACAACATACCCATTCCCAGTGATTGAGGAATGCATGATATAATGATAATGGAACCGTAGATGAACAACGGAACAGAAGGCACAGGGATTCGAGAAAACGCATCGTAAGTTATTGTCCTTCAGTCAATCCCACATGAATAAACAGATCGTACTTATTCGAATGAGAGCTTCAATGATTGAAAAACGAAAATTCAAACAATAACCCATCGATTAGTGATTCCGGCCGCGTCAACTGCAGAGGTCATTAGTCCCAAAAGTGTAGTGCGTGTTTTATCGCTTGACCTCCACGACGGCTCGCGGGATTTTTTCAAACCATGCATCTGCCACCAGCGGGGCTCCTGCCGGGACACGCTTTACGCCTCCAATTGGTCTCCCAACGAGTGTGGTAATGCAGTGTATGTGAGTGGAAGAGTGTCTAAGAAAGGGGATGAGGTTTGAAAGAGGAAGGGAAGATCGCGCGCTGTGCGTGGCCCTTTTGTGATGGTACTGCTCCGGCATTCGCCTAGTGTTGATCGGAGACACCACTGATAACTACCGAGCAGAGCAGCCGGTCACTAGAGTTCTCCTCTAGTCAGCAGCTGAACTCGAACTAGCTGCATAGCTAGTGTCGAAAATTCTGGCACACTCGAACCCTAGAGCCTCCCGGTCAGAAAGAGTGCAGTGGCGTTAGTTGATGCCCTGAGCCTCCTAAGCCGGGGCCGTGATTTCGAGCGCACGTACGCTGTTTGAACGAAGGGGGCGTGGCGTAGCGGGGGGGGGGGCAGCGGCGCGTGCAGCGCAAGGCCCCCTGCCCACGCCCCCAGCGCCTCCTGCAGGCCTCCTGCGCCGCGTCGCGGGGCGTGAGAGCGCGTGTGCTGTCCCACGCCTGTTGAGCCGCCCGGCGCCCGCCCCGCGGCAGCGCGCGCTGACCTCTGCCGGCCGGGCGCGGCCCAGCTGCAAGGAACGAGGCAAGCGACACTCATCATCCAGGTATTTAGCATCGATTTTTTGAAGCCGAGGTTGTTTTGACATAGATGTATGTTGATGTTTTTCCGTAGTTAATATTTTTTAATTGCAAAAATAATCAGCATAACAAAATTCTGTAATAATTGTCACAAATTCATAAATTGAATTATAAGAATCAATTATTAACAGACATTTTATTCTTCTTAAAATGTTTAACTTTTTTTTTAATTTTTCGAATCCAGCATATTTGGAACAATAAACTGTCTGTAAAATTGTCCACTTAAAAAGAATAAAAAGAAAAAACTTTCTGTTAATAATTGGTTCTTTTAATCCAATATTAAATACAGATATTCATCTATTTAGAGAATTCATAAATTTAATATTCTACAGTCCAAAGTGAGCAAGGGTGAAAAAGAAATAAAATAGATTTTTCGTCAATAAAGAATGCTTATTTTTGAATTATCGAAACAAAATTTTGATAATTGTCCTCATGATATTGTGACTTTTTTTGTCTCAAATAAAAATCATGGGATGTCAACCTAATGACATCTCTGTTTTATGTTCATCGATGTTTTAATTTGGAGCATTAATGTTTAGAAACTTCGATGTTTTGATGTCAGCGTCAGCCATAATGCGTTGACCTCTGACGTGCCTTGTATGACGCAATGTCAACTATTGGATGCGAAATGACGATGAGGGGGCGCGGGGGCAGGTCGACCTCCTCACATTCATATCCCCTGATGGAAAATTCTCTCATTTTTTAAAAGCCAACGACGAATCGCAATAACGGCAGGGGCCTCGTGCTTGGGCAGGGAATTACTATTAATACTTCTTTAATGAAGTGATAGAACGCATGATGATGAGGGGTGAAGGGACGATCACAAATACATCCATGCCCGAGGCGGGATTAGAACCCGCTATTCCTCCATCCGAGATCGCCACAACACTACTGCCTTAGGGATCTCCGCTTCAGTAGACAATAGGTGCCTCGCGTATGATTTCCACCCTTCGACATATGAAACTCAGGGAATCCAAAGCATGAAAATGAGGCAAGAAAACATTATAGAGACTAGGAATTCATGTAGACTGTGATGTGTTTGTCGTTTCACTCATCAATTCTCCTATTTGTTCCTTCCTGGAGTCACGGAGGATCAAATCCAGAGAAATTTGTCGATTTGCAGCTCTGACAACTGACACGTGTGAACTGTTTCATGAACTCCCCCCCCCTCTCACTGTCCAAATAATATTATTATACGTTTGATAATGGAGTACTAAGGGTAGTATGTTATTGAAACAACTAGATACTGCGTTGGAATAATTAGATTAACGAAATTCGCAAAATAAGTTGATAGTATTATATATTTTCTTGTTAATCTTGCAATATTCTATTGATTCAAATAAGTGTTCTTTCAAGGAACTACATGACTCAGTTATTGGAATCTTTTGAACTTGATTTGCGTCGATTCTCGTAGTAATAATACTACTCTTTCTTGAACAGGTATACAAACAATTAGAGCTACTAAATTAAATATTGAGGCCTTAATCACAATTATCCTCTACTGCTTTTCTCCTGATTTAACGGAATACATTTAACTAAAGTATACCACTTGTACATACTTTTAAGTGATTAATACAAGTGATTAAATACGTCAAAACTGCTTCACAAGAAAAAAACAAAATTTATTTTCTTGCCGATTTCTTGTTCAGTATTATATTTTACTTCGTGTTCATTAGATATTGTTCACTAGCTCTGACATTTGCAGACGACAACAGAATGAATCATGAATATAAGTTTATAAATACAAACTAACCGTTTAAAAAGTGCTATCTAACCCAATAGAAAAAGCAGTCTTCTTAAAAGAAAACCTTACTATTCTCCACCGAGAGATCTGCCTACCACCTTCACTTGAGAGAGGTTTATGAACAAGCGATGAAATAATGAAATGAAATTACAAACCTTTCTCGTTAGAGATCATACAATTCATGTTTTATGTCCCGTTATCATTGTATTTGCGTGCATACGTGTTCGAATTTCGCCAAAATTTGTATTCCCTGTTCGATGTAGCTACAGTCGCGGTCCTTTGAATTTGAAATGGACATTTGATTTTTGAGAGTTTCATCGCAAATAAAAATGGCGCATGTCTTATTTTCGTCGAATTCTCGAAATTTTGGAAACTTACAAGCGTTTTTACTTTCTTCGGCACCTTCTTACATATGCGCCGTAGGAAGAGAATGGGCCAGTACCGAAAAGCTAGCTTACACTAAAGATACTAAAAATCTAACAAGTGTGAGAATGTTTGAGCCATTTTGTAGCATAGCACGTAGTCCCCATTTGTCTCACAACTTCGAAAAATCCTAATAATTTCAATAATAACAATCAACTCATTTTTTAACTGAAGGAAACTTTTCCTTTGACAGTCTGTGTTGGCCCTACTACAAAATATGGTTTCAAATTGAAAAAAAAAAAACCGCACCATAATACATCTATCCTCGGGCATAATGTTATAGAATGGCGATTTACGTTATAACTACATGCTATTCGTAAGTTATGTAAAAAAAATTTGGTAAAGACCATGGGTTTTCTATATAGTTTGATAGAATACTAAAATAATTTCACTCAATACCCAGCAAGAATTCGCACCTAACAGACCAGAGACGAATTACGTATGCAAAACTCTTACTTTTACTTTAGAACCGCCTTCTCAGAAGTGATTACATTGCTTCTGATCTGTTTATGCAGGGGCCTAATATAATTGTGCTGATAACATAATTTAAAAGAACAGACATTCTTTGACGCACTCGCACCAATCAATTAGCCGCATCACTCCATTCTTTTTTTTTTTTCTTTCGTTTTTTCGCTAGGAGAGTCTCACGACCAGTAAACATTTTTTGTCGTGACACGCACTTTTTCCTGCCCTTTCCCTAGATAATTATTGCTCTTCGATTTCCCCATTGTTTGTAGAAATCAGCCACTTTGAAACGCGAACATGTTTGTTTACACAAATGAAAATCTTTACTGATAGAAACGTTTGATTGTGTTACAATATCAGAAGCCTTTTTTTATTCATTCCTCAAATTTACGCAGGTAACTTCTTCCCCTCCATCATTATTAGCAACTGGCAACGCAATATTTTTTCAAGAGATTTCTACTTCTTTGTAGGAAGTTCCCACTGAAAGATGAGATTGACAGTTTTAATATCTAATGAACAAGACTGCGGCTCTTAAAGTAGCCCGTATATTTTCGCAAATAGTCATCTTTGGAACTGCTTGAACGTCAGGCCCTGCGAATATGATATTTTATTTTGAATGTGATTGTGAAGAACAGTTCTTGAGAAAAACAAACGCAGAAACAGCTTATATTTTACTTGCGCTCGTGCGTAACAATAAATGATTCAATCCTTGAAAAGGAAAAATACAGAGTCGAGTCTTGTGTAGTAAGACTCCGATACAGACGAAAACCGTGTCAGATTGCAGTTAAATGGTCAGCATTATTACTCAACAGTGTGAAGTACAAGTCTTACGTATCTAATCTCTATGACCGGATTTAGTTGAAACTATCAAAAGATGCATGGACATTAGCACACAGTAACAATTTGAGGCAAGAAGCAGAGATCATTGAGTTAGCGACACTACGTCATGCACTTCGATCGCAAATATCGCAGGGCAGATTTCCGATCCTATCTTATCAAACATTCAGGCGTTTCAAGATATTTGAAGAAGAAATAAGAGATATCTACAAGTACAGTGGTGATGACTGGGAGGTGAATGGGAACGAATTCGTCATTAAAAAACAATGTTAGTAAAAAATAGTATATTTCAGAACATTAAATATCTGATAGTAACTATCAGCATTGCACATCTGTCATGTCAGCGCTCTCTTATACAAGCGATAACTTACGAATAAAATTCTTTGGTCTGTTTAAAATAGAGGAAAACAAAGATTACAACTGGAAATAGTTACACTGGAAGGTTAATTTTAAGGTTGAACTTCTTACCTCTTAGCTTTAAGATTACTTTAGCATTCCAAATTATTTTTTTTTACAAAACAATTTTTAACAGATTTCTATAAATATTACAAGATGCACTAGATAAACAACAGCATTTTTTCTAACGATTTGTATTGTTTTCAGTGCGAGCGTAGGCAATTATAAAACATACCAAATTTCTTGTGTAAATAAATTTTAGTCAATATTTCATTCAGGATACCTGAGTGAAAAAAGCAGACAAAAATATGAAGGAAGTGCGCGACTGATATCGCATACAATCTTGATAATTAAAAAAACATTTGAAGCACCTTTGGTATGGATAGCACAACACTCACTACACATACACACATCCAAAAATATGAAACACCATAAACAGCAAATACGTGCAAACGAATATGGATGCTATACTGTTTCTACTAGCAGTATGAGTTAGAAAAGCAGGCTGCTTCAATTATCATTGAGATGCCCCATGTAAAGCCTACATAAACATTTATACATCAATATGGATATTTTCAAATAATGTTTTAGGAAATAGGCACTTTGAAAAGACAATAGCAAAGGAATTTATCTTTCGTAGGACCACTGTACAAAACTTTTAGCAATATGCTTATGTTTTACAAACAACTAGTTACATTTATAGATGCCTCAAATATCATAACTATTAACATGACAATAAATTACACCTAAGTAATACATTTTTCCTTCACGGAAGGATAGATTTAATCAAGTAAATGTGTATTATTGATCTGCTGTCAATATGTTCTCGTACATCAGAATAAAATTTCCCGCATTAAACTACACCATTCTAGCCAGGTTAAGGATAATATGATGAATTACGTAAATTATGAGGGTTTAAAACAAGTAACAATTACGGTAAATATTCGTACATCATTAAATGATATGTTAAAATGCATTTCACAATATGTAAATTACACGACTCTATACTGCTAGTAGAATTAAATACCAGTAAAGGCACAAGGTGCAGTTTCATGTCAGTCTTAATAGCATTCTTCAAGGATGCTATGAATAAACAGGCATTGGTCATGCTCAAATATTTAAATTGCTAATTAATATTCTAAATACTCCTAATAAAAACCTCAGTCCTAGAATTATTTTATGAGATTTTCAAATGGCAACAAATTATTAGTTAACAAAACCAAATCATTTCAGATCACATAATATATATGGTGAAATGTTTGGCAACCAAAACGGTTATCACTATTGGAACATGACTTTCATGAGTCTTTGGTAACAGTAGTCCCAGGAATTATCTAATGCATTCTATGTGACAAAAATAGTCAAATAATTACTGCTTGAGTAATAGTTTTCAAAACTTTAAACGTTAGCAAAAACTTTTTATCGTTATATTGAGCACAAAAATTCTGCACCTGACGTAATAAACAAAACAAAAACGCATTGTAGAAACCTTGGGACCAACGAAACTGCATCTTTGAGTAATTTTTGGAAGATGTGTATACTCATCCATGCATCTGCAACCATGCCTATCATGTCCAGCGACACTTTACGGGTTTACGAGCAAACTATACACTGTACAAAATCCGTCGGCAGTCTTTTCGTTCGTTAGCGCGTACTCGGGCCACTTATCTCTTTTTGTTTTTCGACAGTTTTGCCAACTTCCGCCGCTTGAGGATCATCTCGTAGAGCGCCTCCATGCCCTCGTGCAGCCCCTCGCCCGTGATGGCGCACGCGGGCTGCACGTGCCACATGTGCTGCGGGGAGCTGGGGGTGGACGACGAGTTGGGGCCGCCCCCGCCCCCGGCGCCGCCCCCCGCGCCCAGCTCGTGCAGCCCCAGGAGCTTCTCCAGCTCGCGAGGCTCGCGCGCGCCCGGCAAGTCCTGCTTGTTGGCCAGGATGAGGATGGGCACCCCGACGTTGTCCGGGGACTTGGCCGTCCGCACCAGCTCCATCTTGGCCTCCTCCATGCGCTCGATGTCCACGCTGTCCAGCACGAACACGATGCCGTCCGTGCAGCGGGTGTAGCTCTTCCACAGCGGGCGCAGCTTCTCCTGCCCGCCCACGTCCCACACCAGGAAGTTGATCCCCTTCGCCCTCCCCAGCGTCCCCTTCACCTTCTCGCAGTTGAACCCGATCGTGGGCACGGTGTTCAGATACTGGTCGAACTTGAGCCTGTACAGCGCAGTCGTCTTGCCCGCACTGTCCAGCCCCAACATCACTACGTGCAACGTGCCCTGAGTCGACGGCAGGGCGTCCAGGAGGGACGAATTCTTCCCCATGTTTGCTCCCATCACGGTTTTATTTTTAATTTATCGACACACGCACGCACACAATTGCTCCGGAATCAAGTGGCCTCGTGCATGGCTCCACCCCCGCGTTGCTGCGGAGACGGGGACGCAGCTTCAGGAGAGACGTCGTTGAAGGGCTGCACTTACGAGTCTCCGGGCGAAGACCCGTCGGCACTTCCTCGTGGAGGGGGCGGCGGCGCGGGGGCGGCGGCGGCGGTTGCAACTCACGCGCCCGCGCACAGCGCCGCCGCTGGAGCTCCCAGCCGGGGGCGGGCGCGGATTTTATTTTGTTGGCTGACCCACTTCACGTCTCCGCTGTGCCGTTAGGCGCCACCGGCCCCGGCCCGGCCAGGCCGGCCCCGCGCGCGCCTGCCGCGAGGGCCGACAGGTTCCTCTTATGTAGGTTCCGGCACACCTCGCATCAGGCACACGCGGTTTACAAACAAACGCGGCGCGGCGCGGCGCGGCGCAGAGGGCCCCGCTGCTCTAACAGCTGACGGCGGCGGGCATGCGCACTGGCCCCCGCCTCTATAGAGCAAATCAATCACTGCTGCGCGGCCTGTCGCGCGACACAGATGTTTCGGGAGCGAGAGCGCTGACGTCGGCCGGCGATCAACGCGAGGATCCGGGCCAGCGCAGAGCTGCAGGTGCGACGAGGAGCTGCGCGTTCACTCGCGAGATGAAGTTCTGAGAGGCACTTTTGGGCTTTCCACCGCTCTTCAGCGCACTCGGAGGTACTTTTGACTCACTGCAGCGGCGCACTCACTTCGCGACGAGCGGTCTCTGACGAAGAAACGAACTAAAACAGCCACTAGCGATCGTTGTTTACGTGGGAACTATTGACCGCCGTAGATGCGGCGAAGGGCGTCGCGCCGTCCCTTCCGGATCGAAGCCCTTGCGCAGGGCGCCAAGCACACGCGACGGCGGCGCGGCCTCGCAGCCGCCCAGCGCGGATCCCGAGCCGATTAGCGACGGCGGCGGCCCTCGGAGCGCCTCTGGAGTAACGGATCCCGCATCACGGCAGCCGCGCCACAGCACCTGCCGCGCCGCGCCCTCGCCTCGCCGCTTGCAACTGAGCACTGGCCGTCGGCCGCCGTCGCCTATAGCCCGACGCTTCGCCCGTCGGCCGCCAGGGGCGCTAGCGCCGGGGCGACCGCCGCGCCGCGCGGGAGACGGGCGGGATTTCAAGCCGCGGCGGCGCCGGCCTTGAAACGCAGCCGTTGCCGCCCGCGCCAGACGCCGCGCGCGCCGCGGACCACAGCCGATTTAAAAGCTTCAGAAGCCCTTGGGCCTACGTTCATTTGGGGGCACCCTATTCTTACTCTCTCCTATCTGCCCTTCCCTTAATGTAAGGACACGTTTTTGTTAAGAAAAACTAAACTTCTCATCACTGAGTAACATTCTCGCATCAACCAGCAATTACATACTATAAATATTATCCAATGTTGCACGACACATCACTCCATCACATGGATGTAGCCAAACATGCATAGTTTTTTTATTACACAATTTTCTTTTATAGGGGATTAGCCCTTTATCATTAGGTACAGGGTCAGGAATTAGACTACGTTAGAAGACGAAAGGGTGAATTTACCTTTGGGGAATCTGGGAGTAGGATTTTCCAAGTAGGAAATTACTTGCGGCTGGAGATGACAGTATGGTTTGAAAAAATATATGAAAAAGTTTTGAAATGAATTGGACTGTAGTGAAAATATCAAATCCTTTATGTAATTGATTATTAGAAACAAACGAAGGTGCTTTAAAAAAGTATGAACTAGTTTTACTACAGTAGGAGCAACACCTAACCAAATGGGGCAACCATAGGCAAGCAAAAGGGCAGATTTATATAAGAGCTAGGTAATATCGGCATTGAGGGCGGATTTTCTGTTAATTAGGGAATATAATTTGAACGGGGTGGCTTGTGGTTTATTAGTTTTGTTTATGATATGTGGTTTCCAGTTAAGCAGCATATCAAGAAAAACGCCGAGGTTTTTGGTTGGTTTATTTGTTGGGGTCCAGGGGATGACCGAATTGTTTTTAGAAACATTTTGGAGATTTTTGACACTCTGCAGATGCATAGAATTGAACTACACTTTCATTTGCACCGGGCCACCCTAATTTAGTGATACGAACATCGTCAACAGAACAACGATGTTGACAAACATCGTACAATAATTGAAACATCGATGGTAAAAATACATCGACCCAAAACAATCGATGTTTTTAAACATCGATGTTTGAAAGCTGATTTAGGCCTAGTAACCTCTCATAATTAAATTCGTGCACAAGAGAATTTAGTTTGGTAGTGGCCGTGTATATTAATTTATAACTAAAATTTAACTGAAGGAGTTGTAAATGCCTCCATGTGCGAAATTTGAGGAACTCCGAACGAAATACCAAAGCATCAGAAATGTCTGGGGCGAGGAATGGTCTGCTCGATGACAGTAGCACACACCGCGTTGGCTTGGATCCGTCGACAGATAATAGTTCCATCACTTATTGTTTCATAATTGAAGTTTTACAAAATGTAATTATGAGAAGCTTTTTCATCCACCAACAGAACATTGAGAACGTAAAAACATTGAGCACAAAACATCGATGTTCAAAAAACGTCGGCTACAATACATATTTAAAAGCATCGTTCAATACAATGTTTAAAGCATCCACGTTTTATAGAATAGTCGATGGTTTGAAAACGTCGGCATCGACGTCACATGCCTAGATCTGATATCTACTGACCTCTAGATCTGATTATCTACCGGCCGCCGTGCACGAAATAGCGTGAGTTTTGACTGTGTATTTAGGTCCATTAGAAGCGATTGGGTTATAGGATTCAAGCGTTTCACTACAACTTTCTAAACTTAACGTGCAATTCGAGATGAATTCGTGTATCGGAAATAACCCACTGTTTTATTCCAGGTATTATCAACGACATTAAATAAAAAGGCGTAATTTAAATGGCAAACTGAAGTGAAAACTTCCACAACACGTTTTTACTCAGACTGATTCGAATCTAATCTTTGATTCTTGAGAAAGAAATCTGTCGCGATAGTCTTATTTCATTTGTATGCAAATATTCATTTTCATTAATAATTAATGTAAGAATATTTTGTTAATTTCTGTTTTTTTCGAAGGTGCATGTTAAACCTTAATTCCTTGCTTGTGGAGAATAGAGACATAACGTGCTATCTCAATTGATTTTTTATATTATAATTACTGCGCTGAAGGCAATTTTTTTGTTTAATACGCGTTGTATATATATAATTGTATTTGATTATATTATTGATTTTAAAGGATGTATCACCTTCACAATGTTTATTATGAACTAATAGAAGAGTGTTTAAAGCAAAAACTCTAGAACGGTCGTCTTATAGTACTTGATAATTTCGCGCGTATTCTTGCTCCTCGCCCGCTAGCCAATCAGTGACCGGGGCCGAATGAACGCGCAGTTTGCTTACCAGTCCCAGAAGGCAGCTGCTGTCCAGCGAAGGTGCGGGTGTAACAACAGGTACAAACGACAGCACGCTGACTAAACGAAACTTCAAACTTTTTCACCCAATTCAGAATATATGAATTACACCGTCATGGCAGGAAGGTATGTTTCCAAATTTGAATTATTGCAAAGGTGCAATATTATCAAATTTAATGCATATAAAGCTAAATTATTGGTTTATAATACAAAGTTAACCGATTTAATTCTCAATTTCAAAGGGAAGCGCAAAAATAAATAAAATCAAAAAGTCGATGAAAACATTGAATTTTCAAGTTTAAATTATATAATTTCCTCAGTTAGATGGTCAAATACGATAACTTTAAAGATTACTAAATAACTTCTTTCTAAATGAAAATGCAACTCACAACTTAATCCAGGAGCGGATTGACGGAATAGGAACATTTTTTCGCTAACAAATAGCTTATTATGAAACTTGCTGGCAAAAATATTTCCGGATAATCGTTAAAACGAAGAAAATCGTATCGCAGCATGAGTTATGTTTAGCCTGTTAATGAATTTACCGATAGGAGGAATTTAGGAATTCTGCGACCTGGTGACTTGAGGAATTAAAATTTTTCCCGTAAAAGGCAAACACGCTTTTAAAAATATTTCAGCGTGATTCCACATTTTCAACTTCAAATATCGTGACAAAGCATGAATTTTAAACATGGTCGATACAGAAGTGAACTTTTCATTGTTACAACTCATTAATACACTTATACCTATTGTTAGTATCAAGATAAGCGTTGCTGTTGCCAATTAGTTGTTACAGTTCAATTGTCATGAAAAGGTATCGAATTTGTTGAATGGTGCGGCCAACAGTTTTTTAAATACTTTTTTAAACTTTCATTCGATTTACTGAGAAGGTAATTCCACACGTTTGAAGGCGTTTTTCACAATCCATTCTGTCTTGACCAAAGGCGACATTTAAGCCTGTCAAAGGAGGAGCGAGTGATCTCCGCAAAACGACGCATCCCCTCTTAATAACTTCAATGCCGAAAGCCAGTCGCTTAGCCACTACTCGGAGACGCGCGGGGCAGGCCGTGCATTCACGGGTTGATTGATCAGTGATTCCAAGCGCATCATCGACTCAGGTCATTAGCCCGGTAAGTGTAGTGCATGATTTCTCACAGGATGTGGCGGTGATCTTCCCCCCGGTGGATAACGAGATCCGCAGACCTACGCGTGGGCTTGCGAAGCTTTTTTCTTAACGAGGTAACCGGAGGGGTATCGCCCCAGTCGGAACAAGCTCTAAGCTCCCGACTGATCTCCCTCCATTTGTGGTAGTGCAGTGCATGCTGGTACAAGTGTAAGAAAGTGGTGAGGAGACGTCAAGGAAGAGGAAGGAAAGATCGCTCGGAGTCTGTAGCCGTTTTGTTAGGGAATCACTCCGGCATTCGCCTGGTGTTGATCAGGGAAACCAGCGAAAACTACACACCGATCAGAGTAACCGGCCCCTACAACTCTGCTTTTCAGCAGCAGATGAATTCGACATAGCTAAGTAGCCAATGTCGAAAATCCTGCCTCTGTCGGAACAAAAAGGCCTGGGACCTCCCGGCGGGGGGCTTCACAGTGAAATCAATTGATGCCCCGATCCACCTAAGCCGGTGTGCATTGAAGTGTG
>BOPP01000247.1:1449757-1489191 GCA_017312745.1 Gryllus bimaculatus
CCCGAGAGTTTGACGTCCCCTGCGGGAGAAGTATTATTTCCCTTTGTCAGGGATACAATTATTTCACATTAAGTGCCTCGTATGATTTCCAACGTACGAAATGTTTCAACTGAGGAATTCAAATAAAAAGACACCGGAAAAGGACATTTTCCAGGATCATTCTTGCCTGGCTTTATTCAGAATGCGCAGCGTCAGTAAAGTTCGTTTCATTTGTGCACTTGGCTCCCCCTTCTCCGCTCCCCCTTTGAAATTTTGAGCATCTCCGGTTGAAAAAAAATTGATCCTTGGACGTGCGCGGCCCTGGAGCCTCTGGTCCACGCAGCCTCCAGAGCGCGTTTTGCGATTGCGGCAGAACAAAAGCAAGGGGCCGGCGCGAGGCGATTAGGCAGCCCGCCTCTGCAGCGGTCCCACGCCGGCGGCGCGCGCCGGCTCCAAGGCCATACCATGCGCCGCGCCCATTGGTCAGAAAATGAATGAAAATTCAATGCCCCCTCACGGAACGGCCGCGCCGCGTACCCGATTCGACGAGGAAAAGAAGACAACGCGATTGCTTTTGCTGCTCTTCTTGTGGCCAGTGCATTTGGATTTTATGTTGTTGTTTTTTCTGCAAAGTGTCTTCTCGCTGTCTCTATCGAATTCTATGCCTGAGCAAAAGTACAAAGAAGCCTGCACCAAACCAAAAAGTAATTTTTAATTCCCAATTTCAAACAAGAATACATTTCCTAGCACTCACGCATGGGAACTAGTTCTACTAACCTTCACTGTTTACCGTACCCAAACTAGACTCTGTCGTAAGCGAACCGCAAAGCAGTCATGAACACAGTGGGGCCACAACAGCACATACTTTCTCGCATTATGTTTAACTTTTTCAATTTTCGTAAATTTAGAGAGTTTAACAAAAATTACACATGCGCCGTTCTATCAAGAGCTCGATTTTCTATCCATGAAAAAAAAATATATACATCAGTTTTGAGAAAATGTTTTTCATTATAAATTGCTTTACTTTCAAGCACAAATTACGCGAAAAGTACTCCTTTTTTTTAAAAAAAACTTATGTATGAACTTTCTTAGAGATCTATTTATTTTTAGAACAAATTTGATTTAAAATAAAGATCTGGACGGTGGTAACTAGTGGTGCTAAACAAAATGGGATCAGCGCCTATTTTTTACCGTCATTTCATACATACGAGGAGTAAATTTAAAGAAAAGATTTGGAGCTGATTTCGCAAAAAAAAGTTTTAAAATTGCCTTATTGAACATAAACTTAGACGAAAACTACTCGTATTTTCGAAACATGAATATCACAACATATGTTCGGGAAACAATTAAATAGAATATAGCTATCTGGGGTGTTAAAGTTTATACACAACATTATTATGCTGCTCAGGATGCAGTTTCAGATGAAAATCTTTGTAAGTGTATTAATAAGAATTTCACTAGGTGTTTATTTACGGTTATGAATATTGAAAAACATTACGACAAAGAAATTCTTCCTATTTTCAGAAAACCAAATTCGTAAATAATTCAATAATGGGAATTTTTAACACATATTTGATAAGAGGTATATCAGGATAGTTTGTTATCTTTGAGGAATAAAATTCAGCTAGTGGATGACTTACGTTTGCCACATTCTAGCAACAAAAGATATTTCAATGCACAAAAGACCTATTTGGGGTACGCTGACCTCGCCAACGCTGTTACAAACCTATTGCGTTTTAATCAAGGTATTCACGATCGATGTGCAATTTCTTAGTGATTGCTTTCCAAATCAAAGTTATTACCCTATTATGTCAGCTCAGTAATTGATGTTTTTGTTTAGGTAATATTCTCTCCCTGCATAATTACTGAATTCCCTTGGTGGTTGAGGAATTTAGAAATGTATTCAGCGAAGATGAACAAACCTACTATCTCCTTTGCCAGACCGGAAAGAGCTGTGGAAAGTAAGGCATTCTCTTCCCCACATTTGCGCCTGTCTTTGCGTGCACTGTATGACCACGTGTGTTGAAACGCAATGGATTGTGCACAAACGCGTAGTTTTGTGTCTTCAATATTAATGTGCCATTGAAATGTTTTTACTTTCTCGCACAATACTTCCGTAACTAGTAGTTCTAAATCAGCACGTACTTTCTTTATTACAAAATTACGTGAAAAGTTCTCAAATTCATGAAAAATAAACGAGACCATATTTAAAAATATATATTTAAGGAACACATTTCATTAAGGGAAGGAATCGCTATCTTAAATATTTCAGTTGTAGGAAGACGTTGAAAAAATGTTGAACAATTGCAATTTTCGACAAATTAGAGTTTTAACGCACATGAGACTTGCACTACTCTCTTAAACGTTCTTAATACTATCCAACAACAAAATTTAATCAAAAACGATGGAGACATTATTTTGGAATATTTGGAAAATATCCTAGGGACTTAATGTAAAGTTCTCTTCAGAATCAAAATATCGGTTTCAAATCCAAGGTGTCGTCGATTATTATTATTATTATTATTATTATTATTATTATTATTATTGTTGTTGTTGTTGTTGTTGTTCCTGCTCCCCAGAGCGAGCGGCATTTCGGCCAGTGCCCGCCGCCGTCCCAGTCCCAGGCCTCGCCCCCCCCCCCCGCCTTTGTTGTGAGGGATCTGCTCTTAATTGCGATGTGAATCACGATAAGGCACGCGGGCGCCCGGGGGAAGGGGGCGGGGTCGCGGTGCGCGGGAGGCCTGCCAACGCATCCGCGGGCATTCGCCTGGAATGAAACTAACAAGAGCGGTTAACAACAGCGCGTCGTGTGGTGCCACGTTCGAAACAGAGCTTGCTTCTGAAATAAAACGGGAGATTCTCGCGACTGGTTGACGACCGTCCGTCAACGATGGGGGATGGAGGGGGCCGGCGGAACGATGAACCCAAGAAATCGCATTCAGGTAGTCTTGCGTAGAGCGGGTTATGTACTATACTGCGATTTACGCAGCTCTGTCCCTAGCATGTGTCAGACGGTTAAATCCAATCGGGAGCTTGAACGTCACCACAGTGATCTCACTATTGCGACGTTTAAGCTTCCGCTTCGATGAAACTGTCAACAGCTGATACCTGCCAGGGGTAGAGTTGTGAAAATCGCAATATGCTCAGTGAGCTCTACTGTAGACAGGAGACAAAACACTGTGCTGAGAAATCGTGACTGTCTTCTATGATGGTGAACGACTATTCTGTCCTAGGTACCCCACAACCAAATAGCAGGACCATTAGCGTCTCATTCCAATTTTATAAAAGTTATTATCTTTTATGTTCACTAAAACTAAATAAAAAGTTGAAAGCAACCAATATTTAATACTTTGAAATTGTAATTTATCTACAATACTCTAACAAAATCCAGACTTTCATTACTTGGAGACTTTTTTCAAAATTCAGGCAGGTAAGTGTTTTTGGCTTTAATAATTTCATTAGATCAACTTATAGCAAATAATAGTATTCGGAAACCTAAAAAGTCTTAAAGTAGTGGCTATCAAGTAATATCTCATCTAATAACATCCACAACCAGTTTACAGTTTTGTCGGCGTTCTTTACAACCGAATGCTACGCAGTACTTGTGCATTTTCGTTGACAGAGACGATTGTAAGCATCACTATCAACACATGCAACTCGTAAGAACGTCTGTAGGTAGATTTTCACCTCATCCAACCTAACGGAAAACGATCGTCAAGATTTTCATCACTTCAAAGTATTGCAGCTGTGGGTCCAACTATAATGCTGAGATAACTGGCACTACCAGGGGACCGAATTCATGAAAGAGTTTACATTGTGTTTAAGTTGCCGGCTGTTATTCATGAAGAAAACTTTTTCTTGAATGAGTGGACTAATGGGTTCTACTCATTTCCCCTATTTCCTTGTGTACCTTATTCGTCCTATTGCCTACTTTTAAGTTATGTTCATTGGCGATGCTCACTGCCACTTCGGAAAACGATGATTATTTTCAAGAATATTCTGAATTCCATTTGCAACATTCGTGTAATAGTTATATCAGAGACGTGGATGATCTATTAAAAGCGCACAATGACAATGGATTCAGAAGCGCACTTGTCAAATTGGACGCTTTGTGGGAAGAAAAGGATCGAATGTGTATGCACCGTGATCACTCAACTACAAAACGTCTGGTGCAAATTGCAACTTGATCAGTTACACCCGATTTACACCTTTCACTAAAATGTTTGGCCAAAGGAAATGTGTAAATTGGGTCGCAACTCATTTCGAATCATAAAATGAACCGCAGATGCGACTATGAAAAATGGATCTCTATCAGTGAAAAGAGAATTTAAAAAAATACTTAATGTTTAAGAATTCCTTTATTCCTTTAATGTCGGCTCTGGATTCAGACTTTTTCTGGTCTTGCAAAGTCGAATTTCTCCTTACGATAACAAAGAAAGTAATTGTGCCGTGTGAAATTATTTTGTCGCTTTTTTGTTTTTTGTTGTTTTGTTTTGTTATTCTCAAAGGATTAGCTAAACTGGGAAGCTGTGATTCAACGTTTTCATTAGATGCTTAATGAATTCCCAAATCAATATTTCAGAAGGCTCAGATCATGGCTACCTCAAATTCCATCGTTATCTTCCGTATCTCAGAACAACCCTTTGCCACTAGTCTAGAATGCTACTAGTCTGGAACGTGCATTCAATAAAGTATCCTGTCATAAGGCACAAATATGATAAAATAGAACATTTTTTGAAAAAGTTTCCAATAAGTATTTACTACAAGGGGGTTGTGAATATGAAATATAGGAGAAAAATGTAGTAGAACATACAGCAGACCGGAAGGAATATTGTGTTAAGTTCATTTTATTTGATAATTGAGAAAGAAAACATTTCATCTCCGCATTTATGTATCTACAAAGATAGGATTCAAAATAGGATGTCCGTAGTTTATCGCATTTCCTACTACCAACGGTGTTTGAAGTATGAACATTTGTTTGAACAAAAACACTCCATTCTTCTTAAGGATGGCAGTGTCTAGCCCTTTTGGCCATACAGGGAGTGGGTGAACGATTTTGATGAGTGGGTAATTATGAAGACATGATAAAAATGAAGACGGTGCTTTGGCGGAATGTACGGCAGGAGATACCTGAGAAAATCTGCCTCGAACCTTCTTTGTCAACGACAAACTTCCACATGAACCGACCGGGATTTTAACCCTAGTCCCCGCGGTGAAAAGCAAAAGTCTGACCGCCACACGAGTCGTCCACACACAGAGACCAGAATCAATTCGGTGATTTCGTTGAATGAAATATTCAAATGAGTGTTGTTTTTGATTGTTTAGAATAATCTTGTTTTACGGCAAGACATTATTAAATTTTAGAAAACATTCGACACGTATCTTCCTAGCTGAGAAACGGGGCATTTTTGAATGAGTTTCAAAGGCGAAGAAGAGGAGCAACGAGGTATTTTTTAAGAAAGAATCTCCATCACTCTGCATATCTTGTAACATCCCTATAAATATTCAACATATCATAACACTAGATTGCCCAGAGCATTCAGAGTTACGTATGACACATTTCGTTTAAGTAGTCCTTCCAAATTACTTACTGAAACATCTCACAAATATGTCTCGAATTCCTAAAAAAAAAATTATTTTCTGAACTGTAAAGAATGGTCGCTAGTGACCTTACAGTTCATGCAACCAAAAAATAAAGCCTATTAAGAAAAGGGCTACAGAAAGTTTTCTGTGAGGGGACCTTTTTAGTTTTAATTCAATCTAATTAATTTTCAGAATAATATTTAGTATATGATGGAATCAATACGTGGAAAATGTTTTGAATAAATTAAGTAAACCTTTAATAATGTTTAAATGTATCTAAAACAATGAACAGAGGAGGAAAACAAATTTAGAATTAAGAGAAGGATGTAGCTTATCTCCAATCTTAATTAACATTTCAAATAGCCACAATTAGTATGAGAATGGATATCTAAATTAAAATGTTATACTAATGCCTTGCATTCAACGCATTTTATTATGACAACTCTTTTTGCAGATGATCAAGTTATTTTATATAACAATGAAAACAATCTACAAAAAGCAAGTTTTGATCTGTTTAAAATACTCTTAAAATATACGGTAACATGGAAAAATCTAAAGAAGATGATGGCATTCAATGGAAAAGAAATGATTTGCTCAAAAGAACCACTAAAAACTACACTATAGAACAAGTGAGAAAGTTTACCTATCTTGAATGTAATTTTTCCGGTCTTAAACACAATCATATGCAAAAGAAAATAGAAAGTATATTAATTATATTAATGGTCTTCTCAAAAGAGCATTCCGAAGGAAACTAAATGTACATAGATACTATCCACAAAGTTTATAGAACAGTTTCAGTTCCCATTCTGTTTTATGGATGTGATAATTGGGTATTATCACAAGTAGATAAAAGATAAGTAGAACCAGTGATATAAAATTCTTAATATAGGTGGCAAATTATTCAGAATTAGACTAAGAGAGAAACAATTGAATAAGCTAATAACGTACATATGTCATCACTGAAAATGTGACAACAAGAAAAATGCTTGCAAATAGCATCCTCAAACATGTAAATACAGTGAGTGTCAAAAATATTCGACTATCTTAGAAATTTCAGAAAATGAATAAATCAGGTGTAACATAAAACACAAATTAAAAATTTGAAGTCCCATTGACAACAGTGTGTAGTTTATAATTGTTATCAGCAAACCAAAACATAACATAACATACTGGAAAATTTGAAACGAAGTTTACAAACATTAGGTCGCCAAAAAAGGCAGACATAAGTTTTGGAACAGGCACATGATCAGCGGTTAAAAATTTAATAAAACTGTAACTGTAAACAAATTAATAACTGGTGAGATGTTCTTTGGCATTCATAATGGCTTTTAGACGTCTTGCCGTCATAGGTAGCAAGATACTGGCCAATCGGTCTTAGAGTGCGCTCTTAAGAAAATGTTTTTCAAAATATTACTGTTCCTAATGTTTTTCTCCAAAATATCCCATAAATATTCCATGGGATTAATGTCTGAAGTTTATGGGGGCATATCCACGTATTGTGGTGTATTCGAAAGGATCCACAGTCTTGTGTTTCAAGCTCTGTGCTTTGGATCATTGTCCTACTGAAAAATGAAACTATCTTTGAAGCCCATTTTTTCAGCACTTTTGTGTAGTTTGCTTCGCACAATATTTATGTACATTGCATGGCCCAGTATACCATTTATAAAGTGAAGATTTCCCACACCAGAAGCATTCATACGCCCCCAGCCGAGTACAGAACCACCTCTGTATTTCACTGTGAGCTGGAGGTTCCCTTCATGAAATTCGGAGTTTCTCTTCCTCCGCGCCTTACATCTCCCATCTACGCCAAAAATATTGAATTTACTTTCATCAGTAGAAGTAAAATGGTTCCACATTTATTTGGAAAAATTTATTTGGATTTCTTTATCAACTCTTAGTACATTCTAAGTGTTTTTTTTTCTGTTAATGTCATTGATCCAGAATTTCCTAGGCGCTGCACGTCCCTGGTACCCACTGTTTATGCGAACTGTACGAGAGCTTAGAGAAATGTCTATTGCAGAAGCAAGTTTTGGGGCACTTAGTTTTGGATATACTTTAATGTCGGGAAAATTGTTCTTGCGTCACTTTCATTCAGCAACTGTGGCTGTCCACTCCTGCGTTTGTTCGTCAGTGTTTTCCGAACATAGTTCCTATCAAATATATTAAACATTATAGCGTGTGATCTTTGCACAATCTTTCCGATTTCTCTCAAAGATCTGCATTCATTATGCAAGCGAAATAGTGTTATTTTCTCTCTTCTTCACTTGTTTCCTTTTCTTTCCGCCGCTTAGTGACATTTGATAAACAAATATATAAGTATCGTAAACGTTTGACCGACCGATGAATATCAGAAAGGAAATTGATACAAAAAGCGTTACAGCTGAGGGTTGACAGGTGAGTCCCGACTGGCAAGGGGAAGGTCAATCCACATATGGCCGCGGTGACATCCAGGAAAGCCGTTACACTGTTTAAGAGTTTGTGTGTATCAATACTTTGGACTTCATTTTTCTAGGAAATATTTGCTTAAATATCTGATTTCTCGCTTTCCTGTAATTAATTTTAAGTGTTTTTATTGTAGCAACTTTACTATGTATAATGTATTAAATTTCGCTGAAAATTTGTTATTTATATTCCTTTTTATAAGTAAAATTTATTCATATTCTCCAATTTCCAAGGTGTTCCTTTACTTTTGACATTCACTATGAATGAATGCCTCAAGAGTTCCAAGAGCAATTTGTAATTGTATCATAGAGAAAGGAGGTCCTTCCTTCCTCAATGACAGAAAGGCATCTTTTTCCTCGAGGAGAAGGATTATATCCTACAAGGAAAAGGAGATATTGGTCGACCACCAAAGAGATGGAAAGATCCGTAGAGTGCAAGAGGCAGTGTTGCCTAAGCATAGGAAGATGAACGTTTTGAAAACGCCCTTGATGCCCCCTGCGCCTCGATGCATCCGCCACCGCGTGCAACAGCGCCCTGGACTTGCTGCTCCTCAATCGCGCCCCACGCCCGGGGCATTGCTTTCTTCCTCAGGAGGCCCTTCGCAGTGCATCTGCATCATAATCGCCGCCGTCTTCACAACCGCTCCCTGCGGAGCTCCTCCAGCCCCCGTCCCCCCGCGGAGAAGCAGCTGCTCGGGGGCGCGTGCCCTCTGCCCCCTGCCCGGGCTACCTGCACTCTGTGCCCTGAGGCACCGCCCGCAGTGTTCGACGTTCAAACCCGCGCGCAAAAATCCATGCGCTGAAATGCTACCGTACAGTCAAATTGGATTGGGTCAATTTTCAGTCTGTTAGGAAATATAAAATGAATGTTGTGAATTTTAATTTACTGCAATTTCTAAATTATTTTCTTTCCAATAAATTACCCGTTTTTCGTATTTTCGAGTAAGATTATTGTCATTCAATTTACTCAACGCAAAAAGGTCAGTGAACAGATCATTGACAAGTTCGATTTTTTCTTATGTATTATACAATTAAATTGTTCTGATGTAGTAGTATATTTTCCTGAATACATTGCCCAGGTAATAACGCTTAACAGTCGCTGTAATGTTTAAAATAATGCAGTGGAATGTTTCTCACAGAAATGTTCTTCACATACTAGTAAAGATCACAAAATAATTATTTTATTGTGTTACTTAACTACGAGGCTTATTTATTACCGTTTAGATATTGAGAGGGCAACAGCCAGTATTTAGCTACAGAATCTTGAAGCCTTTTCTCGGCAATTACGCAGTTGTTTATGTAGAGGGGAAATTGTAACAGTGGCGAGTGAAGTAAATCTTAACGTTATAAAGTTGAATCAGTTGCAAGTAGGAAGGGAAAACTATAAAAATTGGACTTTCATTGACTGTCTGCATTTTTAGTGATGGTACATGAGAATTCCAATGCTTAATGAGGAAGATGATAGCATCATTGCGGTTGGTTGATTAATTGCTTATTTTTTTATTTTCCGGTCGCGGCAACAGCCATGGTTATTATTCTGGTTAGTGTAGTACATATTATAACACCAAGGTTGATGATAGTCATTCTCTCCCGCTGAAATATGTGATTTGGCACCGACCTACTCATCACTCGATCGATAGATTGTTTCCAGGCACGTCAACTGCTATGGTCATTTGTCTTGTTAGAGTAGGGAATATTTTATCTAAAAAGGTGTTGTTTCTCCGAAGACTCCGGTATCGACCTACACTGCGGCTGGCAGGGGTTTTCCCTCTTCCAGAAATATCCCCCTCGGCAAAAAGCCTTAAATTCCTGACTCGTCTCCCGTACTACGTATTCGTGTGGTATTGATTGGAGAAACCACAGTAATATACTGATCAGAACAGCCACGGCCCGATGGCGATGGTGTAACGGTTAGCGTAACGGACTATTATATCCAAGTTGGCGGATTCAAAACCCATCGAAGCCGTGGATTTTTAAGGGAGAAAAAATCCTTCGTACGCCTTCCTTCGGAGGGAAGTAAAGCCGGTTGGCCCATGTTCGTAGATTTACTTGCATGTAAAAGATCTTAAAGCCTAAATGACGCCTCTGAGCTAAATTCAAATCGCCTGTTCGTCGCCCAAGAAATCCCTGCTTTCTCCGCTAGTTGGTGAAAGGAGCGTAGCAAAAATTGCGTGGTCAGACGGAAGAGCGGACCTTATGGCCCGAGTCTCGCCAAGGCATTAATTCAATTCAATTCAACAGCCAGCCTCTAGAATTCCCCTACACACCGAGGCTGAATTCGACCTAGCTGAGAGTCGAACATCTCCTACCGTGCATTCTCTAATGTCACAGACCCTGTCACAGACGCTGCAGTGTCAACAGATCGTTTTGCGGTATGCGCCCGAGCAGATGGGAGCTTGGCCCCACTGCGGAGGAGGCTTTGAAATCCGGCGGGCGCGCGGAGGGCAAGGTAGAAGGAAGGGCCGGGCGGCCGTTGGATGCAGGCTGCCTGCCCGGCCGGCGCAGCGGGGCGCAGCGGGGCGCCGAGGCGGGTGCGCGCGGGCGAAGGGCGCAGGCGCAGAGTATTATAGGGCTGAGGCGCTGCCAGGTGGCCGCCTCCGCCGCCCCCGCCGCCGCAGCGGCACCTGGCGCCGATCGCCCCGCCGGGGCCGGCTGCAGCGGCATCGGCCGCGCCTCGCGGCGGCGAGCGGAGACGCAGGTGAAGGCTTCGCCAGGAATCAGTGGTCCGCAGAAGCCAGATGCTGCTCTCGAGTCAGTGGACAATGGGGCTCCTCGAGCAGTGAAAACTGGCTGTTCTGAGGCAGCGTGTGTTGTAAAGACCTGAGTGTGCTGCTGCGCAGCCTGATCGGCTTCTGCCTGAGAGCTCCATGCCCCGATGGCGTCACAATATACTGTGCAGAAGGAATTTTGAATGCAGACAGATTCCAAATAACTATCATCACCTTTGATTGATTGATTAGTGATTCCGAGCTCGTCAACTGCTGAGGTCATAGGCCGTAAACGAAGTGCACGGGATTTGGCGGTGATCCTTCCTCATTGGCTAGCGAGAACCGGCACCCACCTATGTCGGCGGCAGGATTTTCCCTCAACCAGGTATCTCCCATCAGCCAGGCACCGCCCCAGCTGGGACGCGTTCTAAGCTCCCAACTGGCCCCTCTCGCACGTGTCGTCCAACAAACACAGATGACAGCGGTGGACACGCACCGAACGTTCGGACATGGAGACGAATTTTTGACAGTTACTAAATTTCATTACTTGATGATTCCGGGCGCGTCAACTGTTAAGGTTCATAGTCCCGTAAGCGTGTGTTTTTTGCTCGGACTGTGGTGGTGGTGGTGGTATTCTTCCCCCGCTGGATGGCGAGATCTGGCGCCGACCTACCGTCGGCTAACGGGGTTTCCCCCAACCAGGTATCTCCCACCAGCGACGCACCCCCCTCCCAGCTGGGACTAGCTTTAAGCTCACGATCGGTCTCTCGGCAAATGTAGTAGTGTAGTGTTTTGACTTACGTGTGTGTAAATAAGGGATGAGGGTAGGACAACAAAGAGGAAGGAAACATCGCGCGCGATCCATGGCCCGTTGTTTAGAGTACTGCTCTTGCATTCGCATGGTATTGATCGGAGAAACCACGAAAAATGACTGAATTTGATGACGTAGTTATATGTAGCCGGTTTCGAGAATCCTGCCACCGTCGTGACTGGAACCCTAGGACCTCCTAGTCGGAGGTACTGCAGTGACACCAGTCTTTGAGATGCCCTGAGCCACCTTTTAAAGTTATCATCACCAAGTCATTGAAACTGACTTGTTAACATTTATTTTTCCCACTCGCGTATTTCATAAATTGTGGCTTGATGTTTCCTTATAAACATTTGTTTATGCTGTATGAGTTCACAAAATGTATTTTTATTTGTTGGCCTATAGATTTTTAGTTCCCCATTTTTATTACGTAAAGAATAAGATTTCCCTGCTGTTCAATTGTAGTGACGTTACAGAAGTATCATGTTTTAAGAAGAAAATACCGTTTGTAGTATGAAACTTTCTTTTTGCTTCATTAAAATTCTATGCTTCTCTCACAAATTGCATGTTTTGAACCTGAAGTTTAAAAACTGTTTAGAACTTTCAGAGAATTGTGGACAAATTTTACTGATATTTTTTTAGTTATACAAATCATAGTCTCAAAATATCGTATTGTATGACATAATTTATTACCTTTTATTTCAATTGCACCTCCATCGTGTTATTTCTGGTTGACACCGTTGAAATTTATTACTTTATGCCACTTTCACATGTTTTTACTGCCACTTCTCGTTTGCTAGTACGTCGCCTGGCGGCCAGCGACGTGTGGCCTAACTTTTTAAACGATGTGCCAATGACGTGTCGTTATGTATCTGGTGCTGCCCAGCTGGAGCAAATATCAGTGCTGCCGCTGAACAGAACACCCATGACCTTGCATCATGGTGAAAACGCAAGACTCTCTTCCTCATCGCATGACGTCAGCTGTGCCAGAAGCAGTGACGTGCTGAGTATCAGAATATAGACGTAACATCAGATATGAGAAATTGCGGTTTAAGTTAAACAAAAAGTTGCATTTTTTATCACGAAAATGTCATGTTTGTGTATTCTTCAAGAGTTCCTGCGCATCTTATGAACCACAGACACCTCTCACATGGTCTGAGCCGATTTAGTTTTCCTTCAATTTATGCGTAAGTCAGTAATATAGAGTGTGAAATTCTAAGTGGCAATTTTGCAATCATTTTCACACTTACAATGTGTAACAAGAGTGTTTCCGCTTAAATCGCATTAAGCAGATTATTCCTTTGCTTTGCGCACTACGGATTCTACATCTTGGGCTTTTGTCACAAAGCATATTGCATTATTGAGCTCAATGCTTCGTAATTTCTACCTCTGTAACGGGTAGAAAGCTGTGGCTTCCATAATATTCTTCACAAGCCTGTGATAGGCATTTCTAGCTTAAAAGGTTTTATTTGTGCTTTGCAAGTTCATAATAAAAATACGTTTTAAACATATTACACATATTTAGCACGTCCCTTTTCAGGCGTAGAAACGAAACATGAGGTGTCGACTTTCTCATTACTTTATTTTTACTTTCCCGTATACGTACGTATATGCAGAGTATAGGAAAAGTTATGTAATGCCGTGGAAACTCAATTTCGAGATTTCAACGGAAATACACGTTCTCTAGTCCCCTCATACCGAAAATCTGGTTCTTTTTAAAACGTCTGTCTACCCGTCTGTAAACACCACTAGCGACTAAACCGTCCGTAAATTTTTTCCAAATTCAAGAAACCCCTGTCCATCTGACTGGAGTCGAAACTTTGAGATTTTGACAAAAATTCTTCCAAATTTTGGGGTACTTTACATGAAGCTCTCTGGACATTTTCAAAATTTCCGTTAGTTTTCGCACTATATTGCGAGCAATCTGTGTAATTTTTAAAATTGCAAAAACATAGTTTTCTCAAAAAACGCTGAAAAATGAACTCTATGAGATGACATAAACGCCACATTTATCTTTTTTTTTTAGTTTCAAAAATTTATTTTTTTTGACTTGTCTCTCACGTCATTAATATTTATATCAGCGACAATTTGTTTACATAAATATATTTATGAGTACATACACTTTAAATAATGTCAGATAAACTTTCTCGAATACTATACCGTTTTTTTGTTAAAATTAGCTCAAAATTCCGCGTTTTCAGAAACGCACAAACACCATTTTTTCAAAAACGGCTCCAAATGTTTACTTTAAAATTTTTGAACGGATAGTGATAATTGCAGTCTTTAGTACAACATGAAGTTTATTTAGGGTATGTTTTTGTTTTCTAAAAAATAACAGAAATTAAAATTTTTAAAGATATCTCACGCCGTTAATATGCACATAATAGCAATTTGTAACTATTTGTATTTGCACTATTGTATTTGTGAGTTAATGTGTTTCAAATGTGTTTCAAAGAAGTTTTGTGAAAACTCGAACATATTCTGTGAAAAAGATCTTCACATTTTAAATTTACAGTAGCGCTTAAGCTCTATTTTCTTAAAAAAGGCTCGTAAATTTTGAAAGGAAATTGCCATTTAGGACAAGGTTTTACTATTCTTTAATATTATTAAAATAGTATTTCCGTTCTACTATCAGGAAACCGAAAAATTAAGAAACTTTTTAAAAAATGTACTTTGGGCTGCGATTGATGGCAGCTGACATGAATATGTGGCGAGTTCGTATAGCTAGCCGAGGTCAAAGGAAATAGAAAACTAATACGGGGAAGTCAAATTTCACATGTTGTTTGAAAAATCTACTTGAATCAGAAACAAACATGTCTGACAGTGTTAGAGAGTAGTTTTCACATACTAATCACTAATTCACCTTACTTCCGGTTAATGTATACATCTCTCTTAAACGAAATGTGTAATAAAGATTAAAATCTCCACTTCCGTCAATGTGGTTACCTCTATACGTTTCCCTAACTACTTCAACTTTCCATTACCATCTGCTGCCGCCGCCGCACTTCAGGAAGCAGGAACCTAACGCCTTAGCGAGCGAAACCGCTGTGAGGTTATATTTCCAATCACAAAATTCCCTAACAGCATGAAAAGGATTAGAAGCAATTTGAATGAAATGTATTACCTTATTGACTGGCGACCTAGTAGATCAGCACTTGCCTCAGTCTTTTCATCACGTGTCTCGTACGTACTAGTAATCTGACTGATATCTCCCTCTGGCAGTCAACAGACTCTTTTAAGACATGAATATTGAGTACGAATGCTGATACATTGTTTCTGACCCGACATTTCTACCCACGCACCTCCCGCCGGTGAAAGCGTCTCTATCGGAGTCCAAAAAGAATCTCATTTGCATGATGGAAGGTGATGCTAACGAACTTCTTTTCCCCTCCTCAGCCGCCACTTCCCCTCGTGGCCGTGGTAGGGCAATGCCACTAGCCGCGCCGCGCCGCGTCGCTCCTCGAGAAGCAGGAATCAGGCCGAGCGACGGGAGAAACGCCCCCGTCCAATCACTTTCCGGTCCTCAAACACTCGCGATTCGAACCTCACGCCGCCGCCAGCCGGCGTCGCCCCGCAGTAAAACGGCCGCCGCGGACGGGGAAATCTAGACCGAGGAGAAACCGGGCGCCCGGCGCGGTGCGGGGCCCATTTGCCTGCTGAAACACCAGCACGTGCGCCGGCCCTCCCGCTTTATGGCGGCAATGATGTGCTCGGCTTTATGGCGCCTTATGATTGTGCAATGAAGTTATGCAAAAGTAAGCGAATTCCGTCCAGCGCGTGTGGGATTTGCGATGGATAACGTGGGTTCGCGGTGGAGGTTCTCGCGGGGATTCCTGTCTGTCCTCCGAATCGCGATTCCTCGTCATAAAAAAGGTCGCATTATGATTGGGAGCTGTAGCGACGTCGTGGCGTCTCCCGCACAGCTTTTCGTTTGCAACTGCAGACGCTTACGTTTTCATTTATGTACCTGTTCTCCATATTAGTAACTGTCCGCTATATTAATAACTAATGAAACCAGCAATGCTTCCCTATTACTGTGTATTGCACTTCATCCGCCCGTGATTTTTAATCACGTTTTACGCAAAGCAAATATTCTAATAGATGTAAGACTTTCTCGCGAGTAAAGGAACGTTTTATGGTCTGGGCTGGACAAGCCTCGGCAATGTCTTCGAGAAATTTGATTTTTTTGTTCGCGATAACGACCAAGCAATAATTCTAGCCGATATTTCACAATCGGGAGGGAGGAATAAGCAGTTGCAAGCACGCTTAATACATGACAGAGCGTTGGGTTGCATAGAGTTTCTGTATAGTTTTTACGCGTATCGGTCACAGACAGACACACATTCCATTTTTATTTATATACAGATCTACTAGCTTAGGATGGCACCTCCAGTGGGGGTTAGTTAGTTAAAAATTTCAAACCTCCGACCCGTCCATCTCGTTCTACTTCGTCCCCCCCCTTCCCCCGCTTCCTCCTGCAACTACCACCAGCAGGTTTCTATTCATTTCTCGTACTTTTTCCACTACGGAACCCCTTCATTGCCGCAGAAGTGCAGTACTGTGAGACCCTGGTAACGAAGTCGTTGAAAATCTTCATTTTATGTATACTAAATAACTTTCTCAAACCCGTTGGAAAATCAGAATTCACATTTTATGCATTCTTGTTAACGAAAAATCTGAACATGGAATCTGACGGGAAACGCCAGGGCCCCGCTCATACGGGGAAAGGGTCCGACGCATTGGAGTGTATGGTTTCACGATTTTCAAATCTGCCATGGGGTAGGCGAACCGCCCTGTGCCGCCTAATATTCCTCATAATACTTTAAAATGGATAAGTAACCTGCAAGATTGCGTTTTCAATTAAATAATAAAATAGGCGCCTAGGTCAAAATCCGAAGCTTAGCCATGACTCCGTATTAACAAAACGATATTACAACCATTTGTTTCTGTAATTTAGGAGATGACTGTGGTGTGTTTTCTCCGCTTGAAGTAACTATTCATTCTTTATATTCGCTTCATTCTCATACTTCTCCAATCTTTCAGTTCCTGTTGACATCGTACTGACTATTGTAATTCAATACTGGCTTAACATTGTTGCATCCGCAAACTTCAGTAAGCAGATGAATCATATTTCGTTCGGCGAATACAGTGAACACAACGGATAATAAAGTAGAATTCGAGAGCTCTGAAGTAAGGGTAGAAGGCATGAATCGACTCCAACCATAAGATACATATTTAATATGAACCATCTAATTGGTTTTTTAAACATCGAACGAGCAAAATATCTCACAATATATAATTTAAAAAAAAATGACAAATGTAATTTGCATTGAATTTCATGCGGTTAATTGAGTCACATGAAAACATCGGGGGGAGGGGGAGAAACATTCCGCAATATGGATCGTTCATACCGATAAATTACATTCAATTTAATATTGTCATTTGAATCAGTGGAGAGAATTTGTTCTTAATTTAATTCCAGTGTCATGTTGCACTTATAATGATTGATGCAACAAGAACTGTTCTCTCCGAAGTTTTTACTTCCTGCTATTATGATTGTATTGAACAAAACATTTCATAATTTTAAAACAAAATTGTTGTGATACAGTTTTGTGAGGTACACTTTTCATTAACTGAACATCGAAACGAGCAGGAAATGTTTTTTCCTTTCGAGTACTTCAATACTGCTAGAAATATATTTTTCGTTTTGTTAATCGCATGCAATTGTTCGCCTAAACTCATGTTCCATCGCCTTCTCGCCAAGTGCCACTTCGCCCTTTCGGCCTTTCGGCTAAATGTCTGGGGTCCTTCCTCCCCCCTCCCTGTATCCCTTCTCTCCTCGGTGATGTATCCTTTCAGGTGAAGCCCTATTAACGCATATAACTGATTTGTGAACTACATATACATTTACGCAGTAGAAACTTCTAAAATATAACCTATCATAATTATTAAAGAAACAAGTTTGTTGGGCTCATCATAATAAAGCGATACGGTTCCATTACGATGTTTTATCAAACGTGTATCATTCAATATTCTATATACGACGGTCCCAGAGTCATATTGAATTTCATTTTATAATATGTTAGTCAACAGCTATACATTGTGTTTATTTCGAACAATAACGACTTTCATTTATTTTATTAATTTGGCTTTAACATGAAGCATTGTGAAAGTGTTAGATTAACGTTTGTAATAAACGCCCGTAGGTCTTATTAAAATCATTCGTATCAAACATTGTACATCTGTTAAGAGTTGATAATTATAATAAATATTAGCAGTCGTACTTAAAATTATATTTATTTTCTGTTCCATATCCGACTAAAAAAAGCGGGTTAATATGAATCCATAAGAGCATGCGTTTCATAATCACATTTAACATCGAAATAGGTGCGATATTCAGCTTTTAGCCCTCAGTACTCTAACCTCTCACAACAGTGCCTTACGCACAGTTCATTCATCAGGCACTGGGTTGTTAGTACAACGGTCGACGAAATTTCAAAGATAGTATGAGTATGAGTATTATTCGCAATTTCCACTATGAAAAGCCGATTGCTAATACATTTAATAATTAGCATTAAAACCACGTTTCAACAGAATTCCGAGAAGTCCTTGGCTTCCTTCACACCATGAAAAGGGAAGTTCCTTTTCCTTGCGCAACCTGTTTCGCACACATTCGTAGATGTTAGTTCCTCAACGTTACTGTTTTCAAGACGGTGTCGCCTGCACGTAATACTCGAAACGAACGTCATTTTCCTGTTAAATACCATGTCTTGAGATGTAGGAAATTGATGCCAGCTTCAATGAATCACGTATACCAACACACATTACAAAATTTAAAATTAAAATTATCGCTGTAGTTAGCCAGCAGTCGTGAATGAAGGCAGCTTTGCAAAGCAGCAGTTTGCCAAAGCCGTTAAAGACGAAATGAAAAGGAGTATGAATATAATATTCTATTACAAAGACTTTGAAGAGTAGAGCACTACAATTGTATAGACATGTTAATAGAATGTTCGAAACCTAGGGTCGGATTTTTCTACAATTATACCTACAATATACGATAATTGTGTATATCTATCTACATTTATATTCAAGCAGTTGCTTGGAGGCATCCATCCACGATAAGCCTCGCAGATCGGAAAGATATGCACAACAAATTTTGTAACAAAAAATGTGTTTAATGAAATAAATATAATATATGTAAAATTTTATATAAAATTATTAGTTTTCATTTGTATTTGTACAGAAAGTACTCGTAATAAGAAATGTGCTTCTATTGAATAAAGTTGGAGCTCTTTAACGAGGGGCGGGTGCCAAGAGGCCCCGCAATACTCAAATCGGGCCCTGTTGAAAACAATGGCCACACAAGATTTGAAAGCGGCAACCACCGGAGAGGAGAAGAGAAGGAAGACCAGTTTAGGGATTGGAAAACTACATCCAGGAAGCTACGGAGGATAGAGACCTCAAACCAGGAGATTGGGAGGACCGAGAGTCGTGAAGGGTGAAAATGGCGAGCTCCTCCAAGGAGAAAATGCAGAAGATTCCGGGGACGTCAACTACTAAGGTCATTAATCTTGCCCCGCTGGATGACGAGATCCGGCGCCGGCCTACCGTCAGCCAGCGAGGTTTTCCTCAAACAGGTATCTCCTACCAGCCGGAACAAGCTCTAAGCTCCCGACCAGCCTCCCGCATGTGTGGTAGTGTAGTGCATATAAGAGTGGGTGTGTAACTAAAGGGAGAGGATATGACGAGGAAGGGGAGGGAAAGATCCCGCATGGTCCGTGGCCCTCTTGTTGCGTGCCCCTGGTGTTGATCGGAGAATCCACGACTACCAATCTAGCTAGGGTCGAAAACCCTGTCACCGACGGGACTCGAACCTAGAACATCCCGGTGCGAAGCACTGCAGTGACATCCGTCGAGAGAAATTGTACCCAGTAGTGAGCGGAGCAGAGCTGGAGGGTCGCGGGTCGTGCGAACTTCGCGGCGGAGGCGGCGTGCGGGCGTGCGAGAAGAACGGCTGGGTCGCGCGCAGGCGGCGCGGAGCGCGTGGCCGTCTCGGGCGGAGAACGGCCTGTGGCCGGGTCGCGGGCCGGGGGTGGGAGAGGGGAGGGGAGGGCGGGCGGCTGGCATTCCGGCAGTGGGCATTGTCGGCGGCTGTTTCGGCGCGCGTGGACCGTTCCCAGCGGTGGCGGCGCGAGCAGGGCCGCGGCGGATAGGGAGACAACGGGCGCAGCTGGCCGGGGGATGTTGAGGTTGATTGGCCCGGAGCGGAGGTAATATTGCAGGCTGAAACGATGAGATGAAACAGATTCGGAAGAGTCAACGTAAGAACAACTAAACGCACCGACGACAGAGAAGGAAGCAAAACAATAGTTTATTTTCTCGGTGAGTGTATTCCTTGTGGTGGCGATTAAGATGATCCCAGAACGAGGCGATGGTAGTGGGGATAATTGCAAGAGGGAGCTGGGCGAGATGCATCTTTCTGACGAGTAGTCGGGGATTAAGAGTGGCGACGGTCTGTCACTCAGGAGGGGGATTAAAATGTGAATGGAGGAGACAGCGAGCAGAAGATAAGGGCCTGCTGTAGCAAGCAGCGTAAATGAACTGTTGTGTTAAAAGCAGCAGTAGTGTCCGACCGATACGTCATGCCATTAGGGAATGTGGAAGGTAATCAAATGAGATAATGGGCTGACCGGTTGAGAGATGAGGTGAGATGTGCACCTGCTGAGATGACATATTCTCGACATATGTTGGCGCTGTATTGCCTCTGACCACGAGAGACTAGTGTTCGACTACCGACGGTGGTTAATTTTCGACACTAGCTGGAAAGTCGTTGCCTGGAGTCGAGTTCAGTCGCTGCCTGGAGACGATTTCTAGCGGTCGGCAGCTCTGATCGATAGTTTTCTCCCATCAGCTCGAGGCGAATGCCACAACAGTATTCTAACAAAGGGGCTTCGGATCGCGTACGATCTTTTCTTCCTCAACCGAATTCTCTTCACTGTCCTTCCAGCCCAATCGGGAGCTTAGAGCTTATTTGTAGTCATAGGTTAACGGTGGACCTCATGGTTCTGCGGGAGAAGAACACCACAACCGCCCGGCTATTGATCAAAGTAGCTGACATCTGGAAACACAACACACACACACACACACACACACTAGCAGTGAGATGGCGGATTTTCTGACAGGTTCCATAACAGTTGAACATTGCCGAAGGCCGTATCGCTCTGCAAAATGAATTATACCTCCAGCCAAGTAGACTGGAAAGCTAGCTGTTAAAGCCTCAAAGTGACAACGTTAGATTGATTGATTGTTTATTCTGTGTTTGCGGGCGCGTCAACTCCTATGATTATTAGTCCCGAAAGTGTAGTGCATGCCTTTTCAAGGGCGGTAATCTTCCCTCTGTGGATGATGAGATCCAGCTCCGATCTACTTGTGGGTTTTTCCAACCTGGTATCTCCCATCAGCACCGTCCCTGACGGAACAAGCTCGTCCCTGACGGAATATTGGAAGAATCGATACAAATCATATCGAAAAGCGGATGAGAATATGTGTGTGTAAAATAAGCCATTAAAAGACTGTAAACGTACATACCATTCAGGCCGAATTTCAAAGAGTGCACACTGTATATTTATATCATGCTTTTCATTAAACTCCCGAAAGACTACGTTTTAGCAACTTAATTATGCCTCCAAATAATATTTCTTTAGAAGGAAATGTTAAATTTTCCTTTTCTCTAGCTGTATAATTGATATCACGCAAATATTCTCTAGTTCACGGTATGACTACAATAATAGGGAGTGAAACTACTTCTTCACAAGGTAGCCAAAGTTTGTGAAATTAACGCGAATCATTTCTACGTGTTAATCACCGAGCATTGGTTCTATTTGGTGTGGCATCAATGAGACAGAAATATCGCTTACTTAACGGAACAGACAATGACAGTGTGATTGGCAGTGATGGATGGGCACTCCGAGTAAGAATGCCATATCGATGTCGATGTTTTCAAAACATCGATGCAGTAACAGAAACTAATGTTTCAAAAATCGATTTATTGAATCTGATGTTTCCTTAACATCAATATTTGTTTTAATGTATTTGTATTCATTGCTTTGTTTGTATATGAAAAAATCCTATCTAATTTTTTTACAACATAAAACTCCTGTCACCTGCTCGCAGTTCGTTTTGTTTTCAAAGCAAACGAACGTTTTTTGTACTATCTTTATCCATCAGACTCTCTCTCACCCGAGATGCCCTCGATGTCTTGGTATATACTAATCCTTTCCACACATTTTGCGCACGGAAAGGCGTATGCGCCCTGGGCGAAGATTTTTCCATTTGCCCGTACGCTTCTACGGCGAAGTGAGGGGAGTCTGACCCTTTGAAATAACCCTGGCCGCTCACGCTGTCAGTCAAAGTTTTGTTAATTGTTTTCAGTATTGTTTAACTTCGTTTTGCCTGTTAAATTTAATGATAAATTGATAAATACGGCCTCTTGTCAAAAAAAATTGTTTCCCACGAATTTAATGTTAGAGGTTATACCACCTTTAAAACATCAATGTTTAAAAATAGTTTTAGGTTGTGAGGAACTGTAATATTAACATCGATATTATAATTATTAACAGGAATGTTTTAAAACATTTCTCGTCGATGGCGCAACCCGGGGCTAAACCGTGGCTGCCAGAGAGGATACAAGTCAGCAAAAAGTATTTTTAAACGTTTCTCGTGATTTTTGGAAATAAAAATCACATTTTATAATTAAATAATGACTTATTCAATTGTTTAACCCTCAAATATTTAATTCTACAATCTCAGAATCAGAATTTATATCATGTGACTCTTATTGCAGAAGTGATTTTTTTAGGCATTAACTTTTTTAAGACATTAACATTAATTAGTGTAACTTTTAGGTCAAATGCCTTTGTTGCAATTTTTCTCTATTGCATTTCTGAAATAAGTTGGTCCGATGCACTTAACAGCCTGCGAAGCAGGTAATTGTTAGTTTGCTCTCTGAATATCTTTCAGGTGAAACTTTCTCTCTATTTTTCCTTCTTTTTTCGAGTATTTTAGTAGAAATGTTCACAAAACTAAGTGTTCATCATTATAAACAAAGTACCTTAACGCAAAATGTGGCAAACATGGGCAAACTTTGAATAATGTTTTGTGCCCATGTTTAATGCCCGGAAGGTATCTAAAAGAGAATGTGAAAAACCGGATTTAAAAATTTCATTACGTTGTGACACATGAAGTTTTTACTTGGAATTACTAAATGATTATTTAAGGAATATGTTTTTTCCCTAACACAGATTTAAAGTACACACTGCAAAGTATCGTATTCTGCTGCTGGAGAGAGCCAATCTATTTACATCGAGAAGCTCACCTCCCTTTTCAGTGCGCGAGCGAAGAAGTGCGCCGCACGATACTTGCTCTGAAAGGAGCGACGTGATTCCCCATCCCTTTCCTGATCGGGGACCGATAAAGGAGATAGTTTTCTACTCCTTTAATGTGAAATGGAGCTTCTGAAGCATATTTTGATTTTGGACCTTTTGCCAACTTGGCGGTGGCTCGAATACGAACTTTCATTTATTTCCGTTTTATACTTTTATTTTACTATCAGCACGGACAACGCCGTACCGTTTCCTAATATTAATTAAACTCTCGAAACTCTTCGTGAACTTACAGTATCTGCCATCGGATGAAGTTTGTTGCCCAGCCGAGGGCTTGGTGTACGTGCAGCAGTTGCAGCAGGTGTTCCTTCGAAGAAGTTCGTTGGGAACAAGGTGGAAAGGGTAGAACGGCCTCTCAGGCATTTTAAAGCACACCGTTCTGGAGTTAATTGGGCAATAATTGAAGCGCACGAATGCATACAATTAACTTCCTCCACATTATAAATTACTCTCAAGCAAAATGTTTGCAAAATATTTTCTCACTCCAAATATTAACACTATGAACAAAATGTGATGAAGGTTTCAGCACAGAGAAAAGATATAGGGTTTTTCTTGCAATGTTTAATCTTTTCGCAAAATGTTTTTCCCTTCTTCTTAAAATGATAACACGTTTAAGTTGGGGAACGAAACATTTTGAATGTGAAAAATATTATTTGTGCACAGTTAAATGGTTGTGATGAGATGCCGATTTATTCCGCATAAAAAATTGTTGCCAAAATCGTAATTTTCTCTCGTGTGTAGGTCAACGGTAGCTGAATTAAATGTTCAACCCGTGGAATGCGTATACAACAGTAATCTTCATCAGCACGGCTCGCACCCTCTTTTGCCGGGAGCCGGTCGTATCCACCTTTAGCTCCCCCTCCGGTGCTCTCCCTTTCGGCCTGTGTTGATTCGCCGCTGCACAGGGCTTGGAGGAGCCGGGCACAGCAACGGGAGAAACATTTTAAAACTAGTAGGGCTGCAACTGCACATATAACCTCGCATTATATCTAAATTTGAAATTTTGAAAAAGTCAGAGAGTTCAATGAAAATGAAACCTGCCTTGGGTTCTCCTCTTTTAAGCATTCCTTGGTTGATACGTGGAAAAAAGTTTAAGAAAGATGTTGGAGCAGTTTTTTTTAGAAAATATTTTAATTGCATTACATAAAGGCATAAATTATGGAAAAAGAACTCTTTTTAAAAAAAATTGAAAAACGTTTTTTAAAGACCTGATTTTTTTGTACAAATTGTGTTTAATACAAATATCTTTATCTTCAATTTTGTGGTTTTGCAATGTTACCATTTTGCTATTTTCGGAAATACATAGACTTTGTCATAAATGAGATTCATGGAGAAGCATGGATTAAAATTGTTTAATTTTTTGTTTCATTTCACACTTATGTTTAACTGTCGCCAATCTGACAGATCAACTCACAACGCTTCACACCGGGAGAGATTGCACAGGGCATCAACTGATCTCCTAGATTCGCGTCGCGCATTTTCGATGCTAGCTATTTAGATAGATCGAGTTCAATCTCTACTTTCAATAACGCAGTTGTATGAAGAGTAAAAAAGAATGTTAACTTTTGCAATTTTTGAAATTTCAAGGATAACAGTGATATTTGATACATAGCATCACTATAAGTTTATTTCACTTCATTCTTAAAAGAAAAAGAATATTAGAAACTATTTTTTAGAAAATTTAAAAAATGTAACGCAGTATTCATGTAAAATAACCCAAAAATTCAAAGAATTCGTTTCAAAATCCCCATGATTTGAATCGAGTCAGATCGCCCGGCGAAAATCCATTTCAAAAAAGCTATGAATAGTTTAGGCGATACTATTGTTCATAGTCAGATAAACTTTCCTTTTCTTAAAAAAATCAGTTTTTATTCATGAGGGGTCTCCAAAACCTGAATTTCTGCTGCTACCTCGTAATAGATTTTCCCCAGCATTACATAGCTTTCACTGCACTACGTATATCACTCCGAATCGACATACATATACGATCAAATTAAAACGTTTTTACAGAAATCTTTTTGAATTTTCTGAATAGGTTCAGAACAATCAGTTCCCCATCAGGAGAGCGTGATGCATCGAATAACAACTCATTTGTCTCGATTGGTGAACCGGAGGAGTGAACAATGAGTCACGAGTGGGCGCTCGTTACATTGTTCGAATACGGATAAATGAAATCGATTACTATATAAGGATAAATTAACGAATTTTATTAATCCGTTAATTGTATTAAATACAAACTTTAAAATTTATTCAAGATCCAGAAAATTTTGAATATTATTATGGAATGTTCGATCAGAGACTATCCAATTTGGAAAATATCTTGTGTACCTTTTCCGAGTTATTGTTCACAGACAGACGGCGATACTTCAAAGACACATCTTTCGGTACGAGGAATCTCCAAAATGAATTTTTCGTTAAAAAAATGCATATTGATATTTTTGCAGGATCATTTAACTCTCTCTGTTTTACGCAGACGAGGAAATAGAAGGTGTTCGGTGAGCATCGACTCATGATGTTATATCGTGTAAATTTGGCCGGAAAACAACTTCGATCTCGCTATGCGAGAAGTGAAAGATTAGAGAAGCATCTCATTCCAGACGAGCTCGCGAAGGCCGCGCCAGTTGCAGCCGCAATAGATTAGCCTGCACGATGTCCGCGTTCTGGGAGAAGGAAGCAGTTGCCTTCCTACGAGGAAATTCTCATTCTCTGATTCAGCTCACGGAAGCAGTATGGATATACTCAAGGCATTTTATCTAAGACTCTTTCACGAGGCTGATTTTATCTCGTAATCGACAGCAGGCGTTAATGGTCTTGTGCATGCCTTGGATTCTACTAAACGTAAGTACGTGACAGGAGAGAGGCTAGGAGAAGGAAGAGGGAAAAAATATCGCGCGTGATCGTGGCCGCTGTAGAGGGTTCTGCTCGAGCATTCGCCTTCTATTCTTCGGGGAAACCACGCAACACTTTCGATAGGAGTAGCGTCCGCAAGAATTCCCCTCAGTGGCTGAATTTGCCCAGCTATTGAGGTAGTTTAAGCAACTGTGCTGCAACGGCACCGGACGTTGTCACTGAGCCAACAGAGCAGTGTCGCAGGCCAAAGTGGGCGCATGTTATTGAATAAAACTCTTGCGCTGGTGGCTGTGGGGAGGGCGCCCGACCTTCCCTTCCCCCTGCTGAGCCCCCCTGCCCCCGTCACAGGGCGTCCTCCGGCCCCTTCCGCTGACGGCGCAACATCCCGGCGGAGACCCCGCGCTCGCAACACTTTAACGCCGAGGTTGGCGTTTAGGAGGAACCTCCAGCTTTTCACCACCAATTTCCCTTCTCCCTGCCCAATTTCGTGGTTTTTGCTTACATGAATGTAGTGGGCCTCAGCTGTGTTGAAGAGTCATTGCAACAAGATGGGACCGCTTTGACAGCTAGCTACTGCTTGGCCACTATTGGTAATATAACCGCAGGTTATGTCCATGCACGCATTGTGTCAGTGCTTTCATTTACAGTAGGTTCATTTTTAAATAGCTTCATCGGTAATTCTTTTAGTATCTCCCTGCATGACGTTCATTTGTTTACTGACCTGTCAAAGTTGTCCCTTCATAGAGTAACTCCTCATTATCACGAGTCTGTGCATTTTATTTTGTATTTTTTTTATAAAGGTAATGATTTGCATGATGTCACCTTCATTTTTTGCAAAATCTTATTGTGTGTAGACCAGCATATTTGTGATCATTCAATATGTTTTTCTTTATTAACACATGTTGTCGAAATTATTAGTTAATTATTCACCAAGGCCGATGTGAGGGTTCTAATGACCGAGTGGCCAAGGCCCTCAGTCATTTGTCGCCCGAGATCATTAGAATCAGTTAACGCCTGTGTGATGAAATATTTAACTTTTTACATAACTTTATTGATTCAGATTTACTAATTAACTAGTTGTTCAGTTGACTCGGTTTGTTTTTTCGTATTTACCTCCCATATTTCCCTCCACAAGAGAACATTTAGAACCATTCAATTGTTTCATATTTTCCTTCAGACTACGATCCTCTCGATCTAGGAAAATTATGCAGTGAGCTGCGTATCGAAGACAACAAGCAACAACGTACCAGAAAACTAGTTGTGCTAGAACAGTATGGGCCCTGCTTGTCAACAGGGGCATGTTCAAGTTGGTGGCAGCTCTGTGATGGGGCGTGTGCAGTTCGAGTGATGTGGGACTCCTGATACGTCTAGATACGGCTCCGACAGGTGACACGTGCGTAAGCATCCTTCTGCTCACCTGCACCCATTCATGCCCACGGTGCATCCCGACGGACTTGGACAATTATAACAGGACAATGCGACAGCCCACACGGCCATAATTGCTCCAGGAACTCTATTATTATTATTATTATTATCATTATTATTATTATTATTATTATTATTATTATTATTATTTTATTATTATTATTAACTCTGGCGAATCAGATCGACAGATTTCTGAGGTTCCTCGTACCACTATGAGGCGAATGCTGCAGCAGTAGCCTTACAAACACGTAATGATCCATACCCAATTTTTATGTGCTGATCCTTGTCCCATTCCCTTACCTGGAACACACAAATACACACGCACACACACACACACACACACACACAGTCGAAAGCCAGAAGTTGTTCCGGGTAGGCCGGTGCTCCGTTGAAGAACATACCTGGAGAGTTACAACAGTCATGTACATGTCAGTGCCGGATCTTACGTTCCATTCGAGGCCTCAATCCCATAATTAACCGTCCGTTGCGTCCTTGGCGAGCGAGCAGGAAGCGCCCGCGAGGGGCGGTGGGGCAGGGCGTGCGCGCGCAACGCACCCTCGACGCAAGCGAACCGCGGTTATCGCCGCGCCCGCCGCCTTCCCATGCGGGCGGGAAGCGCCCACTTATTCGGGGCAGCGCGATGGGCGAGGGGGCGACCGCTGCGCCACAGGCCGTAGATGGGGGAGCGCTGGCGTTCAACAGCCTTCGCTGCCGCGTCGCTGCTCCCAGCGCCGCCAGGGCTCTCCGTTACAATGCACGCAAGATTTCTCTTTAACAGACGCCGGCTTGAAGGTGGCTCAGTTCATGTCACTGCAGAGCCTCCGACCGGGAGGTTCTAGGGTTCTACCCCGACGGTCGACATTAACTACATAGATAGGTCGAATTCAGACTATCTCAAGGTAATTCTGCTGCTCTGATAGGTACGTTTCCGTGCTTTCTCCGATCAACACAAGGAGAATGCCGGAGCAGTACCATAACAAATGGGTCACGGATCGCGCGCGATCTGCCTATCCTCACCCCTTACTTACACTACCACGCACTACACTACCACAGATATCGGGAGCTTCACCCGCCTGGGACGGTGCTCAGCTGGCGTGAGAGACCTCGTGTGGGAGAGAGGGTTACGCAAGCCGACGTGTAGATCGGCGCCAGATCTCTCCATCCAGCGGAGGAATATCACCACTCCCTCCCGTGATAAAGAGCATGCGATACACTTACGGGACTAATGACATTTGATGGTCCCGGAATCACTAATCAAACAATCTATCAAAAGCAAGCATATGCCAAGAACATGTTATGTCATCGTCTGACACAGCGTAGATTTTATATAATAAATGATAGTTTCGTCTTTTAAAGTTTATCGAATCAATACAATTTGAAATCGTCGCCACGAGTATTCGCTATGTGGAAACTCCGGCGTTCTCTTACAGCCCGTCGTGCCCATAATCACGTTCACATTTTATTTTACAGTCTGCGGATCAAGTGATCAGTTATTCATTCGGAGCAACGTAGTGAATTTTGAACTAGTTTTTGAGCAAAACAAACGTGTCCATTCCATCAGTGTCCGCATGGAACAGTAAAATAATTATTTTAAAACAAACGTGGAGAAAATGACACTATATGTTGCTTATTACACACAACTTAAGTTAATAAATAAACTCAAATTTTTCTTCAATTATTTTGCGATTAATTCTGGGAATCCCATCCACTCGCTCCTCATTGGCGTTCTCTAGGTTCCGAAAAGGCGTTTGAAAGTGACAAAATCCAATCATTAGTCCAACACTTGGTCGAAATAAATTTATGCGAACTTACAGTTTTAAAAAAAGAATAAACTATAAGAAAAAAGCAGAAATTGTACTTTACCTAACGGACCACTAACTGCATGCTACCCGTCCTTCCTCACCCTTGCTCACTCCCATTCCTCCATACTATCTATTTAGCGGTTTTTTACAGCCTTGGCCGTTTTCCGCATCCCAATTTCCATGCCTCTTTATCCCATACATCGTTTTCTTCCATTTCTCTTTTTTCCATGGCTTCAGTTATTGCCATGTTCCATGTTCTTCTCGGTCTTCCCCTGTTTCTTCTTCGATTTGGTATCCACTCCCAAACTTTTTGAGGAAGTCTATCCGATTTCAACCTTCTCATATGGCCATACCATTTTAGTTGTCTCATTTCGATCGTCTCGTTCAAGGTTGTTTGCACTTGCATTTTATTTCTTATTTCATCATTTCTTATTTTATCTAACAGAGAAAGTTTACAACATTTCGCCAGAACATCATTTCTGTTGATTGAAATTTGTCTTTCCATACTCCAGAGACTATAATCGGGCAGATCATTATTAGTAATATGTACCAGAATCAACGCTGATTATGTAAGCTGGCTGAGAATTCATCGGAGTTTTATTGCCTGTACCATTAGAGGTGTCCCTGCGAGGTCATGGGACACAGAGACGTAAGGTCCAATAATTCGGACCTCCAAAGCCCAACGTCAAGAGAGCTACCCACTTCAGATATCACATGTTCATTCTAAAGTATAGTTAGGGATTTTATAACCACTTGTGTTAGGTGTGCACATAATACATTTACTTAGTCACAATGGATTGGATCATTGATGTTATGTCCGAAAAATACACCAGAAATGAAGAATAATTAACTTTATCGTGCACTTATATAACTCCAAAGCTCCGACTCGTAATAACCAATAACATTGTATTATACAATACACTCAAGAGATGTCCTAAGGGTCGAAAGCCCGGTCCGCAGTCACCAGAAGATACTAATTCGTAGCGGATGTTAGCCAATGCCCAAGAAGATAATACCGGAGAGCGCCCAGTTGTCCTAGAGAGAATTACTTATAAAGAGAACTCCTCTGAGGAGCGCACTTCCCAAATCAAGAGTGTCCACTCCGGCGCCCGTGGCTGCTTATATTGAGGCGGCGACGTCCCGAGCAGTCAGACGTCTCGGGCTCGCGTTCCAGCGGTTGCTTCCACTGCCCTGGCGAGCCCCAACTCTGCGCGCTGCCCAGCTGCCAACTCCCAATTTCAAATGCTTTATGCATCCACTAGAGTTGGCACCAGTCAGTGTTGTTATAACGACCCCGCATGTGGTCACGGTCGCTGGTGGAGAGTTCGCGGCGACACTCACGTCGTTAGTCTCAAGTTGGAGACAGTGAGTAGGCGATGCTAAGCTCCTGGTTGCCGGACTTACCCGGTAACTTACCAGACGTTGAGCCTATGTCGCGTCGACCTTTGGGCAGCATCGGGAGAAGGAGATTCTTCGGAATGCTCTGGAATCCACACACAGAAGACAGGCGGGAACCTCATACCATCCACCAGGTTGCCTTGGTTCTCGCGATGCTCAAGTCAATAGCCTAACGGTGTAGGCAGTGAGGAGACGGGAAAGGGACCCAAGCCGCTAGAACCTTAGTTCGAGTAGTCTCCTGTCGGGCTCTTGGCTTCGTCGTGGTAGTGGCCCAAAACTCTGCGCAGAGAGGAGGGATTCGTCCCGGCACGTACGAGTGGCACATTGTTTAGACTCCGGCAATATCCTGGATAGCTAGGAGCTCTGAGCTGGCAGGCCGGCCCGACGTAGGCATTGTATGAGGTTACTGAGAGAGAACTTGCGTTCTGGCGGGATCCAGATACCAGTCCAAGGGCATCCTTGTATACCTATGGGGGGTGCGGTTAAAGACAACTACCCTAGGCTGGACCGCCCAAGGAACCCCCCTGGGGTTGATTCCTCCTAGTAAAGTAGAAGTGCAAGGTGTACTGCAGTCATACTATTACTGTTGTTATGAAACACAATGATGACGAGTAACAGTTGTACATAGGTTGTGAAAGTAAAAGCAGAAATTTCGCGAAAACTCGTTTTTTTATACAATACATGACGTTTTTTAAAGAGCTATTTTTTATAACAAATTTTATTTAAAATAAAAATGTCCATCATCAATATCGTACTTTCACAATGTTAGTTTTTTGCAATTTTCAAAAATGAACATCGGAATTGTGAACAGAACCATTTTTTTAGCATCCCTTCATTCACACGAGTAGAAAATTTAAATTAAAAAATTGGAGCCGTTTTCGGACCAAAAATGTTTTAAAATTGCCTATGTTTCAAGCAAAATTACGAGGAAATTACAAATAATTTCGTAACACATAACACGACCTTTTTTAAAGTTAACCTTGAACAATGTATTTTATTAACGAAAAAATATAATATATTCAATATTGTAGTTGTAATACATCGAACAAAAATTGACATTTTTCAATTTTCAAAAATTCAGAGATTTTAAAAAATAAGCTGTATGTCATTTTTAATCCATATTTACGCTATCTGAGGGAAAATTTTAAATAAAAAAATTGATTTACTTCTAAGGGTCTGATGAGTTTATGTAAAGCACCAAAAAAATCAAAATATCCGTTTCAAACGCGCAGAAGAGCGCGTTACTTTGAATCGATCAGGGATTATCAATTTTGAAGAAAAATGAAGTTCGGACGCTAGCGTTGTCTACAGACAGACGTTTTGCCGGCAGTCGATTTTTCAGTATCAATTACCCACAAAATATGAATTCTGGCAATACTACGTGTTAGTTGTAATTTACTACAAAATAGGAACAATATTTGTCTTTAATTTTTCGTTACCAGGGTCTGGCAATAAAAGTTTTTCTGTCGAAAACTTATCAATTTCCAGCGCCCGATTACAATAATTTCGTTTCTTGTGAAGTGGACGAGAAAGTAAAGGCTCCTCCGCCCGCTGGTGTTCGGGGCGGCGTCGGCAGTGATGCGGCAAACAAAGCGGCGGCAGACGGCGGGCGCTGTGCCCCTGCCCCCCCCCACACACACACGCATGCGCGCGGCACAGGACGACTGATTGCGAGCATTTTAGCACAGTCGACGAATTATCTCCTTGCCTGCGAATAGCCCGCATGTCATCGCTCTCTTTCGGAAAATTGTTGTGTCTGTTGAACACCTATTCCGTGAGTAAAACTCTTATAATGGTGTTTTGTAGAAGTCAAAAGAAATAACGAATAATCCGGGGAACATTCTAAACAATGTACGAAAATATGCCTTTTAATGCTTGAACTCTGACACAGTTATCAGAACTCTTTTAAATTATATTTTTGAAATGCGTCCTTTGCTCGTTGGCTGCACTGCTGGATTTGATTTATTGTTTGCAGACACGCATACACTGATGTGGGTCTTAGTGGAGTAAATGTTACATATCATGGGAGGAGGTAGTGTTTCTGTGCTGCTGGACGGCGAGATCCGACGTTGAATTCGGGGTTTCCCTCTCCACCTATCTCTTCCCAGCGCACCACCGTCCCACTCGGTACAATATCTACGCTCGCCTGGGACGAGCTCTAAACTGGAAATGTTTTCATTTAATACACTGCATTGGGAAATCTTTGGCGGGTCCGCTAGTAAATAAATAAATGTATCCTTCTGTTGTTTTTTCAGATCCCGTGCTGCGGCGCGGCGGGGCGCTGCGTCAAGGCGGGGAGGGGGGGGGGCAGCTGCGAGGGCACGGGCGGCGCTCGCGCCGGGGAACAAAAGGAATCTGGCGCTCAGCGTCTCCGCGCTCCACCTGCGCCACCTGCCACCCACCTGGCGGCGCCACCTGGCGGCAGCTGGCGGTCTCTTCCGAATCGCAGCCCGCGCTCCACGCACCGCCTGCTGGCCGAGTAGGTGAATTCCCCCTGCTACAAGACAAGTGCGCATCACGGCCGCGTACATACTGATGGGATGCGTTTAGCTCAGTCAGCACTGCCGTTGTCTCAGTAAGGACTGACCGGAAGGCGTCTTGTAGATCACCGTCTGATCTCACGAATCACTGGGGGGGAAATTCCGCCACCCCCGAAACAAAACAATTGACTTTACTAACGTGTGTTGTGACTAGGGGCGGATTTTGATGACCCAAAACATCGCCCAAAATTATCAAAAAATGCTCTAAAACTGTTTTAAAAGAGCCCTAAAAGAAAATTACGTAAAAATGTTATGAAAACCGGTTTGGATGAACAACTTAAGCTGTTGGATACATGACTGATGTAATCGAGGCTTCTTCTCAGTGGCGGCTGGTTCTCCAACAGACAGGAGATTGCACTTCCACCTAATGACGGAAATGTAATTTCCAAAATTCAAAACACGACTATGTGTGTATTAAAAATGTACACAATTCAAGTAAATGAAATAAAATTAAGTAGAATAAAAGTCTATATTGAAACATTACATACATAATTTTATCTGTGTCAAGTACATACAACTTCCGTGCCCGTGGTTCTGGCTTTGGCACTTACGTTTGGCTTTGGCTGGTCACTTGGCACTTAAATTCGCCTCTAGCACATTGCAACAAGCACTATTGCTCCGGCACCTTTTACACAAATAAAATTATTTGATTTTTAAAATGTTTACATCCCTGATATAATTTGTAATAAAGGTCCGTCCCCACACACGCTGGAATTTCCACCCACGTTCTCCGACTACACATGCAGGCGGAAACATGCATCCACCGTAAGAGACAGGAGACTTCCTTACAGAATGGCCAACGTTACGCAAAGAATTCATCAGTGTACATTTTGAATCAATAAACCTAATAGCAAATGAAAACGAATTTTCTAAGCATCATATATAATGCATTAAGTGCCGTCAATAATTGACTGAACTTGTGTACTTTCAATAGCCAGCGAAATCCACAAGATAAAGGCGCAGCTAGTGAGACGAAGACAGAATTTTGAATCTCCCTTTGGCCTGGCTGGGTCGCCGCGCAGCACTCAACAGCGCCCTCCCCCTATTTGTTTGTTATCAAAGGCTGCAAGTTCACCCGTGCTAAAGTGGAGGGCCAAAGAATAAATGCAGTAAACCCAGTAATAAAGCCAAGAGCATGGCGCAATACCTGGGAGTCACCAGATAAGAGAGCGCCAGTTAGATGATCTTTGGTTTCAAAATGATCTCGTATACATCGATATTGCCGCAATATCTTGAAGGAAAATGTGTATTTCTAAGTGATTGTAAGATCTTTTTCGATTATCTGGGAGTTATGCAACCGTGCAACTTAAGCACGAGCCACCACTTCTTATTCTAGCGTTCAAGTGCATTCAGTTGGCAAGCTTTTGTTCTTTACCAGGAAATCTCTGGCTATAGTTATTTCAAAATTGGACGAACCGACAATGGCGCCGATACCTTAAAACACTTACAGCTTCAACCAACACTCGCAGACGTCCCACCATCAGTTCAGGGTAACAGCAGTCTATCACTGTAGAGCCTTCGACCGGGAAGTCCTCGTGTTTCAGTGCCGTCGGTGGCGCATTTTGGGTACTAGCTATTTAGATAGATTAGAGTTTAGCCTCTTACGGAATGACGATAGTAGCGGCCGGCTGTTCTGATCAGCAGCTTTCCCTGGTACCTCAGATCAACACCCGGCGAATGCCGGAGCAGTACCCTAACAAACAGAAGGTCCTACGCCCACGGTTCATGCCTTGAGCGCCTCTCCATGTGCGAAATGCATAGGAAATGCCCAGGCATCCGAGTCATCCGGGGCAAGAGATAGTACGAACAGCGTTCGTTTGGTTTGAACATATACAAACTTAGGTGCTACACCAGCTATTTAAAATTGTAGATTTTACAATATTGTGATTATGGAAATTGTTCATTTACAAAGAAAATATAATTACAAAACAACGAAATAAAATTAGTGGTGCTACAACTGCACATACACGTTATCGGAAACAGCTTCGTAATATTGAAGTATTGCATTTTCTGCTGCTACCTAACACCTCCGCTATTATTTGAAAACGTCCAATTCAAAAAAACGCCAGTGACGCATATCTGTATTCATTTCGATAGTCCGGAGCAACAATCATTTCATTCATTCAAATGAAACAAAAAGGAATACATTTGACCGATACAGAATTCGCAGCAAATAATACAGAAGAGATGAGATGCCAGCGCAACGTTGTTAAAACTTGGCGAACAATATTAATTCTTTGTAAAAACGAAAATTTTCATCTGTATTCGGATTACAACTTTATTATTAGTTAGTTATAGTACATCAAACACAGTTGATAAATAACTCTAATACTGATGAACTAATTAAATTACGAACCTTCTACGATTTGAAATATTAAGTTAAGTTTCCCGTCTTTTTACGTACTACTGACACCGCCTCAAGCGAAGCGCACGAAAATAACACTTTCAGGCAATACGAGATTCAGATCGACCACTCAAAGTAACATCTCTGTTCTTCCATACGCTAAAACCATTTGGGCTTTACCGACCTCATTTTTAAGTAAAAAAGTTTAAATTAGTACAAGCTCTTATGAAAAAAAAAATTCGGGGGTATACTTTTCTTTCAGTTATTGAAGTTACACAGTTAATGTGCCATTTTCTTTTATTCAGTACGCAGTATTTTTTAGGGATCAGATCATATTAAATGGTATATAACGTACCTCATCGGGCATTCTAATTGCAAAATAAATATTTCTGGGATTCATAGTATATTCCAGGTTTTTCCGAAGACCTGGGTTGAAGCGAGACATTTTCGTCGCTTTATATTTTTTGTATTACAATGTTTGGAAGTATATTTTTTATTATACGCGTTTTGTACGTGTAAAATAAAGATTTATGTAAATAAATGTCTGTTGTTCACTATATTTTAACGCATATTCTGAGTTATAAGCGCGTGTACTGGCAATTTTAAGGGCATGATTGCTTGCATAATTTTAGCTTTTTTAGTGCATGAAGTTCGGGGTCTATTCATTACAAATGGTAGAGCATTTGGAACGAAAACTAATAATAATTATTAACTTAAATATTTTCAAGCAAATATCCACACAAATTTGACAATTATAACTCCTTTTCATACAGCTAAATCATGTCACAAGAATGAGAGGTAATACACAGGAATTCGTGAACGCGACGCGTTATTCCATTGTTGCATTCTCTGCATTGTTGATATTCCCTGAAAGCGAGCAAGTTTTATTTTATATATTTCAAATAGATTGTAAATAATTTCTATAAGATTAATTTGTAAATGTATAACAAAAGAAAAAATGTTTAAACAAAAATTAAAAATTTACGCACGCTAAATAACGAGAAAAATCTTCCAATTTTTAAAAACATGTACATGACTTTATTTCAAAGTATAACTGCAAGGAGCGGATTTATTAAGGGAAAAGGTCTCTGTGTTAGTTGTGGGAAGACGCCGAAAAATATTGTGAATTTTTGCAAAATCAGTTTTCGATCAACAAGAGAGCTGCGCCATTCTCTTAAACATCTTTCCACAAAATTAATCGAAATCGATAGTGCCATTTTTTTTTAATTTTAAGAATGTCCCACGGGCATAATGCAAAGTACCCCCCAAAATTAAGATATTGATTTTAAATTCAAGGGGCCGCGACATCAGGCAAATCGAACGGGGAATATCAATTTTGGAGAAAATCAGCTGAACGGTTTAGTTGTTGTTGTTCACAGACGGACAGGAGTTTTGCCACCAATCGATTTTGCGGTATCAAGGACCCACAAAACCTGGGTTCTGGCTACACCTCGTATTAGACTTGTTCACTAGAAGCACTGCGTGTTAGACTAATTCAGCTTTCCTCCAATTCACATAAAGGCTAAATGTCCCGACACTAGTACAATTTGTAGCCACCACGTGGCAGCACCAAAATAAGTTAAAATTTACTTTACCGATAACGTCTGAACCAATGGTTCGATTTTCGATCTGAAAAAGGCATTTGACGCCTTTTTAAAATAGAATTACGCTACGATGACCCTTTTCCAAAATCTAACAAAAACACAAATTTGAAATTAGATCTCAAACTTTCGAGAACAAATTTAAAAATGTGGCTTTATAGCGGCGATGGCGACATGCTTCCTAATCCAAGCCGCTGAAATCATGCAAATCGGACGAATAGGAGCGTCGTAAAGTGAAATTTACGAAAACACCTCGCCCCCACTTCCTCTTGCTGCGCCGTTGCGTCACACCACCCGCCGTTGCGGGCCTTTGTCAGCGCGGTGGCACGGCCAGGCCCGGCGGTTAAGCGGTGCTACGTCTAAGATTAATTTTTAGCTCTGCAAATTAATTCAGTCATTTAAAAAGAACAGTATCCTTTTTTAGCTTTATGGGTACTGGCCTGCGATGACGCAGTTATGCTCGTATTAACAAATAACAGAGTTAACACATCTTCTTCTCCTCTACTCCAAGGACGGGTTCATCACCTGTTCTGACTTCTACCAATTTCATTTCTATAACGATCTGCCTCTGTCTTCTACCTCGCGTTCTACACATAAATGCTTGCTTTAGAATGCGTGTCTGTCCCAAGTATCATAAGTCATTCTTCCCTTCACTCCCTGAAATCAAAAAGATAGTATTTTGCCATTGATAGCTTGAACAACTAATTTTCGTCTTATTTCGCGTCGCGGGGGAGACAACTCGTCGAGGCTTGCGAGCACAAGCGCATGGGTGGACACATGAGCATCAGCACGAACATTCCATTCGTTATCGAATCCCGATTGTAGGAAGATAAACCATGCAACTCTACAATATACCGATGACGCAGAAATCCTGGTGACAGCGTGATTATCCCTTCTCACTTGCAGTCGAGCAAGCAGTATGTTTTCTGAAACTTTTGGATTTTTTCATCTAGATCTACCCCTTTAAACAGGTTATATTATTTAAAATATTTTTAAAATGACCAACTGGCCACATGTTATACTTTTCAAGAAGTGCGCATAATGTTTTTCCGTAAATGCCATCACTTTGGTCTTTGTAATTTGAAATGTTTAAATAATAACCTTTAAGATTTTGATGAAATTAGTAAACAGACTTCGTAAATTATAATTTAGAGATACATCTCATCTATTATGTTCAAAATTACTTTTGTTTGAAACTTCATAAATATCACGCAATCACGTTTCGGTCGTTTAGGAATGTGCCGCACATTTTTCCAGCATGTTATCTTCAGATGCAAAAAGACGAACAACAGTGAAAAACTGTTGGATAGCTATAAATGTAGTCTAGTGACATGATATAGTTACCATAGGATAAAGTGAATGAGTAACGAAATAAAAAAAGTTTATAATTCTATCTTAAGATGACAAAAATTCGAGCATACACACAGGGAGTGACAGACAGACGGACGGACGGTGGGTCGGCCTGACGGACGGACAGTCAACATGCTGGGTCGATCACTCACTTGATCGACTTGCTGGATCGATCCACCACTTGATCGACTTGCTGCGTCGATCCCCCACTTGATCGACTTGCTGGGCCGATCCCCCACTTCATCGACTTGCTGGGCCGATCCCCGACTTGATCGACTTGCTGGGCGATCCACCACTTCAATCGATTGCTGGGTCGATCACCCATTTCATCGACTTGCTAGGGCCGATCACCCACTGATCGACATGCTGGGCCGACCCCCACTTGATCGACATGCTGGGCCGACCCCACTTGATCGACTTGCTGGGCCGATCCCCTAATTGATCGACATGCAGTCGATCCCCCACTTGATCGACTTGCGAAGTCGATCCACCACTTGATCGACATGGAGCCGAATCCCCACTTAATCGACTTCCAGAGACGATCCCCAACTTGATCAACTTGCAGAGTCGATCCCCAACGTGATCGACTTGCAGAGTCGATCCCCCACTTGATCGACGTGCAGAGCCGCCCCCACATGATCGACTTGCACAGTCGATTCCCCACTTAATCGACTTGCAGAGTCGATCCCCCACTTGATCGATTTGCAGAGTCGATTCCCCACTTGATCGACTTGCAGAGTCGATCCCCCACTTGATCGATTTGCAGAGACGATCCCCCACTTTATCGACTTGCATAGTCGAACCCCCACTTGATCGATTTGCAGAGTCGATCCCCCACATTATCGACTTGCAGAGTCGATCCCCCACATGGTCGACTAGCAGAGTCGATCCCCCACATGATCGACTTGCAGAGTCGATCTCCCACATGATCGACTTCTAGAGTCGGTCCTCCAATTGATGGACTTGCAGAGTCGATCCCTCAGATGGGCGACTTGCAGAGTCGATCCCCACTTGATCGACTTGCAGAGTCGATCCTCCACATGATCGACTTGCAGAGTCGATCCCACACTTGATCGACTTGCAGAGTCGATCCCGCACTTGATCGACTTGCAGAGTCGATCCCGCACTTGATCGACTTACAGAGTCGATCCCGCACTTGATCGA
>BOPP01000247.1:1489738-1516957 GCA_017312745.1 Gryllus bimaculatus
TTGCCAAGTCGCTCGCCGACACGATCCGATTGCAAGTCGATCCCTCACATGGTCGACTTTGCAAGTCGAATCCCTCACATCGGTCGACTTGCAGAGTCGAGATCCTTCACATGGTCGACTTGCAGAGTCCCCATCCCACACTTAGTGGATCGACATGGCGGGATCGATTCCCCCAACTTTGATCGACTTTGCAGGGAGCGATCCACATGATCGACGTGGCTGTGTCGATTCCGCACACTGATCGACTTTGCAGAGTCGATGCCGCCCATTTGATGGATTGAAGAGCGCATCCACACTTTGATCGCACTTGAGGGGTCAATCCCCCAATTAATTCGACACTTGCAGAGTCGATCCCCACTCTTGATGCGACTTGTAGAGTCGATCCCCCACTAAGTGATCGGGGGACTTGGCGGGGTCGATCCCAATTAATGACTTGCAAGACGATAACCCATTGCGGACTTGCAGAGTCGATCCAGCACTTGATCGACTTAGAGTCGATCTGCACTTGATCGACTTACAGAGTCGGATCTCACCACCGGACTTAGATGATCCGCAGATCGACTTACAGAAGTCGCATCCCGCCTTGATCGACTATCAGATCGGATCCACGCTTGATTCGACTAGCAGAGTCGATCCCACACGTTGATCGACTACACGACTGATCGATTCGGGTCCAATAACGCTCAGACATAATGATCGCTTGCAGAGTTCCCCACAGATCCGCGAGCGACCTACTGATGCGACTTGCGGAGTGATCCCCACATGATCGACTGACGAGTCGATCCGCACATTATCAGACTTTGGCCCAGAAACGATCCCACACTTGATGACTTGAGAGTCGATTCCTTCTCACATGGATCGACTTGCAGAGTCCATCCAAACTTGATCGACTTGCAGAGTCGATTCCCGCACTTGATGGAGACTTACAGAGTCGATCCTCCACTTGATGACTTGCGGTCAGTCATTCGGACCTTCAGCACTTGTCAGATGATCGACCATTCGCGAGAGTCGATCCCTCCACATGCGACTTGCAGAGTCGATCCCCACTGATCGACTTGAGGGGTCGATCCCAGTTGAATCGACTTGCAGAAGCGTCCGCCACATTGATCGACTTGCAGAGTAGATCTCCACTGTTGACTTGCAGAGTCGATCCATTCACTTGATCGACTTGCGGAGTCGATTCCCCGACTTGATCGACTTGCAGGTCGTCCCGCCACTTGATCACTTGCAGAGAAGATACCCCACTTTATGACTTTGCAGAGTTCGTTCACCCATTGATCAACTTGCTGGTCCGTTCACCACTTTGAATCGACTTGACTTGCTGGGCCGATCATCCACTTGATCGACTTGCTGGGCCGATCATCCACTTGATCGACTTGCTGGGTCGATCCCCCACTTGATCGACTTGCTGGGTCGATCACCTACTTCATTGACTTGCAGAGTCGATCCCTCACTTGATCGACTTGCTGAGTCGATCTCGCACTTGATGCATGATTATCACGGCGTTGGATTCAGGAAGCATGTCGCCATCGCGCTATAAAGACACATTTTTAAATTTGTTCTCAGAAATTTGAGAACTAATTTCAAATTTGCGTTTTTGCCTGATTTTTGGAAGAAGGTCATCGTAGAGTAAATTCTATTTTATGAATGCGTCAAATGCCTTTTTCAGATCGAAAATCGGACCATTGAATCAGACGTTATCAGTAAGTAAATTCCCCTGTGATAGTGCTGCGATCTATTGAATTTTCCTACAAGTATTTTTTGGTGCATTTAGCCTTAAGGACACACCAATCATTTTGGGACAAATATCGAAAACTTTAATGCCAACTTACCCGAAAACGATTATTTCTGATCATCAACATCAATAACTTTTCGATAGTTGACAACTTTAAGCAGAGATAACTTTAAGTAAAGTTTAAAAAATTGTTTGCACATCCTAAGCTGAAAAATATTGTTTCGTAGTCTCTGAACCACTCCCCCTTAGAAACCAAACCATTCTTCTCAAAAACCGTTATTTTTCTGTTTTTATATATAGATAACTATTTATGAAACTAAAACCACAAAAACAATTTGTGAAATGACATTATTTATTTAAAGAAAGAAAAGTCTATTGAGGTATCAATACAGAGTAGAAGAATAACCCATGGTAATCTTTCCGGAAATATAAAAATCTAATATATTTAAAAAATGAACACTTGAACAATATAAAACATAAAACTCAATTCAATGTATATACATAAAGAATAACATGAAATATTTCAATTACATTGAAACTATTTGTGCACATGTAATACACTTGTTTTCTGCAGCAAGAGCAATTTTTTGAGAATTTATAAGTATAATTAATTTGAGAGCCCAAGCATACAAGATGAATTTTTAACATTTTTCAGAACAACCTCCTTACAAATAAAATGGTTTATTAAGACACATATAACATTTGTGATGTCATTTTTAAATTCAGGCATTCAGTTGAAACGTTTGGTCCCACATCTCTTGCACTAAATATTAAGGCACTGTCCTAAAATAAAGGAAGCCACTCTAGATAAAATATAAATTGTGCATGAACAACCCAAATTCCTGTAATTTACTTCGCAATATTATAATTCTAGTTCATTTTTTTGCAAAATGAGCATAAACTCAAAAGGCCAGTAAAAACAATACTTCTCAATATTTGAAATAGCCTAATTCATATTGTCTTGTTGAACCATAAATTTGAAACAATGATTTTTAAAAAATATCTACATAGCAAAATATTTAAATTTCATTGACATTTTTCAGTTTTGTTACTTACATGAAGAAAAACACGACTATCATTAAAAATAACAAGTGTGCAATATAAACTCAAAGAAATAACTGAATACATCCACATTGTAGATATGGAAAAGTAATATCCAGAACATTTAAAAAAAAACAAAAAACAACAACAGAATTCACTTCATATTCTAATGCATACATATTATTTTTAACACCAAAAAACAAAACAAAAATAAATGTTTTTCTATGTTCCCTGCACTATAAAATAATACCTACTTCTACATTATCAAAAATGTTACGAGTGTTAAAAATTATACTACCAAAACCCTGTAAGATACCTCTTCCCACTTATTAAATTCAAAATGATAAAAATTGTTAGTAGAATATTTTTTTTTACTTTTAAGATTAGTTTATTCTTTCTATATGCTTTTTTCAAGAATCATGAATTTGCAGAGGAATATGAAGTACATAAGTAAACAATTTCAATGAAAATAATTGAGATCTTAAGTACTAACTAACTTTTATAAGGCTAGAACTAACAGAAAAAAGAAAAACAATTAATTGTACAATCTTTAAAGGCATTTGGTAGAGAAATATTTCATTACAAGTGGTGGGGAAATTTAGTATAGTAATTGGAGAGAAAATATTCATTGCCTGTTTTCTTCAACCATCAATTAAAATGAAAAACTCAATAAAATGTATTTAAAGAATATTAAATCCATTTAATCAGCAAAAATCCATTTACCCATTCAGTCTTCTGACAGCCATATATCTGATGTGCAATCGCCTCCAGGGTACCTGAGAGTAAGAAAACAAGATAAATGTTCAACTTACTGCACTAACTACTTTAAAAAAAGATTATTAGAATAATAGAAATTGCTTTAATCATAGGGAGTGATAGTTACAGATAATCAGTTTTGAAGTGAAAATACTTATTGTTATTACCATTACCTGATAAGTATAAACAAATAATAAAACATTTTTGAGAATTTCTTATTTTTGTAACTTTTTTAAACTGCAAATATTGAAAGGAATACTGTGCAAAAACCACTAAGAGTTTCAAAAAAGTGTACATTATCTTAATGAAAGAACTATGAATGCACAACAAATTTATATTTATATTCAATTTTCATTTAAACAAAAAATTTTTGATTTTATGGTTGTAGGAAGATGCCAAGAAATTCAAACTTGTGGAATTTTCAAAAATTTGAGTTAACTGTAAAAATCAAACTTTTGCCATCTTTATAACCATATTTTACTCTATTTATACAAGACAAAGAAAAAATTGGGGACTGGTTTGGAAAAAATTTTTAAAATGCTTCATGTAAGTATCCCTAAATTTTAAATAAAGTTTATTAAAATTGCAGTTCTTTGAGTCAAGCCAGATGAGCCGTGGAATATCCATTTCAGAAAAAATAATTTCTATGGATTAGGTGCTAGTGGTGTTCACAGACACTTCTGTTTCAGGGGACTCCAAAACATGTATTTCCATTAAAATTTTGAAATCAATTTCCCACAGCATTACATAACAAATTATAATTGAATAATTATACCAAAGAAATATAATTTAATGAAACAATTGTTAGCTTCCAATTAATCTATTGGTAATCATTTTCAAATAATTGTTGCTATCACTACACGGTTTACACACATCAATTGCTCCTCCTTTTGCTGAATATCTTCCTAATAATGTTAATAACTATAAAACATAGAACTCGCATTACAAGTTTGGAATCCCCCAAATCTTATGAATTTATTACCTTCCTAAGAAAAATTATATTCATTCTTTGTTAAAATTAATATTGAAAGTATAAAGATAAGAAATGGATTCTCATCAAAATGTAAATCTCACCTGATTTCATGAGCAGCCACAGGTCCTTCAGGCTCATCCCCAAAATCAACAAGAAAATTCTCATCAAGGGTCAGACCTCCTTTTTCCGTGTCAACATTTACTATGACCATTGTGCTGCCATGCCTAAATTATTGAATGAGATATCAGATTATGGTCATGGATTACATACACATTTCATAAGAAACATAAGATTATGGATGGAAAAGATACTACACTATATGAACATGGCAGAATATGAGAGTGGGAGAGTGAAATGTACACTCATAACAAACAAGCACACAAAGAGGAATAAGATAAAGTGCTTTTTTCCCAAAGATTAATTTAACATTCTTGCAGAGAAATTGTCAATTTCAATTGTCTAAGAAAACAAGAAGCAAAGTAGTGGGAGAATAAAGAATAAAATCCATGAAATAGCCCCCTACTCCAACTAACTGGGGTCTCAATTTAAAATGAAATTAAATATAGGAAAATCAAAAGTAAACAGAATCAGTAAAAAGAGAAACATTGTAAGGACAATGATGGAGGGAAAATGTAGAGCTTGTCAAGTATTTAAATAACTTGCGTTAGGAAAATTTGATAATGCCAGAGGTGAGTTTATTTATCTGCAAAAACAAAAAGAACATAGATTTTTGAATAGCAATGAATTTATTATCATTATTAATTTAATATTACTAATTTCTAATACAACTATCATGATAAAATGAAAATTTTATTTAAACTCATGAAAATGGAAAACACCTTTTTAACAGTTACAACAAATTAATATGCCACCTGATGCCACTGAGCTTGACTAGTGTTTCCAGATGTATGGTAATTCCCATATGCCAGATAATACATAATATTATTCAACATTCAGGTATATTACAATCTTTAAATTATGAAGACTTAATCAACAATTTTGCTTGTCAGAAAGCAAAAAGAAAACTTTTATAAATAATAATGAGTATGTATCAAATAATTTTGTAAATGATAAATACAGTGAGATCAAATAACTTCTCAAATGTAAAAGTAAACTATTTAATATTAAAATTTTCATTAAATAAGGCAAAATTTTTGAAACATGAAATTGAAATTTTAATTATTGAAATACATTAAATAACTTAAATTTTAAGTTTTACATATTTTCATTGACCATTACAAACTGTATGAATATAAAATTTAACTGGAAGGGAGATGGTAATTGTGTCTTGCCAAGGGCATCTAGTGGGAAACATATGCCCTTACACAGTGAAAAGAATTTGAAATGATAAGAGAATGAAATTTGCCAAATGTTTTGCCTGAAGTATGTACTGTATGGTTGAAACATGCATGAAAAAAGGAAAGAGTTATTCACTGAGAGCTTAAAATGTATAAAGTGAATGGACTGAACAAGTAAAAATGAAGTTCACAGAAGAATAGAAGAAAAAGGGATCTGGTTTGGCTTACTAAAAACCAGGAAGGCCATTTGAGTGGAACATAACAAAAGAATTGCTTACAGATTCTTTAACAAAATATTAAATAATTGGCAACAGAGAAAGATGAAAGATCGGATTAACTGATAATGTGAGAAATGTAAGAAGCTAGAATAAGCTAATGAAAGGAGAAGCACATGATGGAACACAAGATGAAAAAACTCCATTCTAAAGATAGTGTTGGAATAAAGATCTAGAAAGAAAATGTAGATTACAGGTAGTTTACGTTTTGTATTTTATTGATTGAATTATTGTTTCATTTACTGGAACAAAAGATTGTTAAGTGAGTCAAGTGTAAAGTAATATTGAAGAATAGCAAAATTGCCTGAATACCTTTCAATGTTGTCCATAGCAAAATAAGGGAGGCATCATCTTTTAAAATTTGTAATAAATACGTTGTGATGGATTACTTACTTTATCATATCAGGGTAAAACTGTTTGTCCCATGTAGAGAAAAGTGATGTTGATACATAAAGGCGTTTTCCATCTAAACTTAACTGCAACATTTGAGGAGAGCCATACAGTCTTTTACCTTTCAGTATGACAGGTGAAGGTTGCTCCTAAAACAGTTTTGAAATGCTATACTTGTGTAAGAAGTTTGAGAAGACACAATATCACAATTAATAATAAATACCTTCAGTTCAGGATCTTCTAATACTTTCACTGCTCCACCTTTTAACATGCTACCACCCAAAAATATCTGCCCAACCAAACGAGGATTTTTTGTATCCGAAATATCGTATTGGCGTACATCTCCATGAAGCCAACAACTGAAGTACATAAAGCGATCATCCAGAGAGAGTATTATATCTGTTATTAATCCTAAAAATAGAAAATACAAAATTTTAGGAATTTGAGGTATAAAAGTAAATATTAATAATCATATTTAAATATGATATTGATTCAAGAAGTGAATGTGACTTCCATTGGCACAAATTTCCTAAAGCGATAGAATTATAATAATTAAAATGGATCAAAAGGGTACCTTCATGCGACACTATTCTGAGATTGCAATTCAAACAAGTTGAGGATTTAACCATAAGCAGACTAAGTGGCCATATGGTATATCACAGGACTTCCAATTTCACAACAAACAATTTTATTTACAAAAATAAATAACCCTTTATTTGGAAAAGATGTACTCAAGCAATGTTCACCTTCCAGGGCTTTAATGGATTTGAAGTAAAAATTTCTCAATTGATAGTGGTGTACATACATATCAGTTACCTATATCGAGCCACCAATGATATGTTTTACATGTTTTCAAAAATTGAAATATTATTGATTACTAACAATTCCCTTATCTAATGCATTCAGAAACAAAACATTTTCAATTTTAGATTAAAAAATTATTTATGCAATTCAATGAGACAAGAGAGGCTGATTAATTTGGTCATTTTGTACATAGAACAAGAATTTTAAACTTCATTGATACTGCCAAAACAATTTCTGATTTTGCAAGACAAAGTTAAGACAGAAATTCATTAAAATATATTTTTCAAATTAATTTATTAATGTACAAAATTTTGATTTAGTATGAATTTTTTCATTACTTTTCTTTTTTGTTAATATGTTTGCGAGAGTTTTCTTGCAGCGTCTGTTTCTAATTTGAGTTTGAGGGCCCTAAAATGTTTACGCTTGGTGTCTCCATATGTCTTGAGCTACTACTAATTACATATAAGCGAGAAATTAATAAAGTGCTTCAAATGTCATAAAAGTGAGAATTTCTAGACATCAAGTTAAAAAAATCTATTTGGTCACTGTACACAAATCAATTGCACCAGAATAATAGAATATAAATTTCACTTTTGAAAGGTACAGGGATAATAAAAGTTCAACATAATTGAGAGCATTGCTAAGATTTCAGTGATTGGAGGAAGGGGGTGGGGGTGCAAGTAATGTTTCCCCCTTGAAATAAAGTTTTCTCCTTCAAAGATTTATTTTCTTAATATTAGTTTGAGGCCATGTCTACCTGTTTCTGTGGTAAGTGAAGAACCAGCCTAGTGCCATTCTCCCCCTTCCCCCATTCCACACACATCGCTGGGGTGAGTAACTGAGCCCCCCCTCCCCCTCTCAACCAGCTGGATACGGAATCCTTAGGGACAAAAATTGTTGAAATAATTAATTAATGATTCAAATAATGATTTATTTTTTCACTGATTAGTTTGTTTATTTCATGTCAGAATCAGACTAGATAGAAGGGATGATTCTGTATAATCTGTTAATCCATACATATTGTAGTTAGACATGAAAAGAAGCACATATACTTCTACTTCACAAGAAAAATGAGAAATATTAATTTACAAAGACTCTCCAACATCCAACCCCTAACACTCCTCTTGCAGTCAGTGTTTTTTACTGCCTGATCTTTAGCATTTTTAATACTTAGAAACACAAAATATTATGTGCCATTTAATTTGCAGTTAAGGCAAGAAAATTGTGATTATGGCTCATGAGAGCCATTATACAAAAGAAGAATTTGCATATTACCCTACTAAAAATAATTGTTATGCAAAATTTTGTTGAGTGTAAACATGCTATTACTGCCACAAACATACATTGTTTCTTACCTAATGTATATTATTTTACAATCCACTCTCAGATGAAATTAAACTATTTAAATCAATTCACAAATGGCAAGTAAAGTCTTTTCGTCTGTTTAACTAATTCTATACTATTAGTAACTATGCTGACCATCAAAAAGAACTGAAATATTTAGTTTAATAATGATAAAAAGCAAATGTCTTACCATTTACACTGAATTATTTTAAGGTTCCCTTTTTCTTTTTACTTTTGGTAAGGATAGTGCTGAATGTACTGTATAGACAATAGTAATTTTTTTGACATCTCCCTCAAGCCATTAATATTTAGAAGTAACAGTGATTTGTATACATTTTGACATTTATAAGAATGAGTGCTTCAAATGATGTCTCATTAAGTTTTGTAAAAACTCATGTTTTTTGTGAAATTGAGCTTCAAATTCTGTATTTTTAGATATTGGAATTATGGACAGCACACATCCCAGTCTGTTGACACGCAGATCTTTCCCTGATTACAGGAGAAATCTGGTGGATTACAACTTGTGACTCACAACACAGGGTTAGCACACACCAAGCTACACACGTTCTCCTTGACGGTCATGGACACAGTACTGCTCTAGTCAAAGAGAACACAGGAGAGTCAGTGAATTGCTCGGCATTTCAATAGGCACTCTTCTGATGGGGTTGTATCACCCTGTCGTTAACTCCAACATTAGAAATGCTGAAACACTATTTTCTTTAAAACGGCTCCAAATTTTGTATTTAAATTATTTGAACAAAAAGTGCTAAATGGACAGAATAACATGATATAATATAATTTCATGAAGTCTTTTGTTTTTTCAAAAATTACACAATGACAATTTTTTTGAAATATTTCTCAGACCATTATAAATTACATTACCAGCGATTTGTATACATTATTGCATTTATGAGTAGAATTGCTTTAAATAATTTCTTGTGAAGCTTCTCAAAAACACACGTTATTAGTGAAAATTACCTTCGAAATGCATATTTTCAGAAACGTTCAAACAACATTTTCTTAAAAAAGGCTTCAAATTTTTTCAAAGAAAATTACCATACAGGACAAAGCTTTTACTCTTCTATAATATTCCTAAAGACATGTTTCAGTTCTACCATTAGGGGACTGAAAAATCGAGAAAGTGTGAAAAAATGTAGTTTGGGCAGCGATAGATGGCAGATGGGAAGAGCGTGGGGCAAAACTGGAAAGCTAGTCCAGACCAAAGAAACTGTGAAACAAACCAATATGAGAAAGTCTGTACCATTTTGTAGCACTCCTTGTTTATATTGCTACTGATCTGGGGAAAAAAACGTTTTAGCAAAAATGTGGGTATTTGCATTCCAAAATGCAAGGAAAACACAAACAATAAAATTAATGCCATGAAATCTTACCAGGTAAATTTGGCATACTCCAGCCCTCTACCTTCTTAGGAGGTACTGTAATTACTGGATCTGCAGCCCAACTTCCATCCTCCTTGCGGTAGAACCTATTTCAATACACGTACATCCATTATTCCATAAAATACATTAAGCCAAATGAGAACATAAACAGCCTGAGAAACATATAATTATGATGATGGTGACGGTAATGATATTATTCTTATTATTTTATTACAATTTAGACATGACAGACCAGACAACTACTTGAAACCCTGAATATCAGGGGCCAACAAAAATTAAATATGTGTAAAAGAAAAATAATACAAATTGAAACCAGTTATTTTCATGATTTTATAAGACATGGTAAACAAGTCTGGTATTTCATAAAAATTAATTTGATCCATGACATATTTGCTAGTCATTCTTTTTTTTTTGTTTATTCATAATGATTTTTGATAAAGCATAGATATTTTTCCAAATATTTTGTTGATTCTGAATTTCATTTTAGTAAAATAAAATATGAATATACAGGCAGAAAAATAGATAATATAATATATTAATAATTTAAAACAAATTTCAAAAGTACCTTTTATCATATATCAATGTATAAAATTCCATAGGTACATTAGCTAAAATCATTCTAAAAGTATTCTAAATATATGTAGTGAAGTATATTAATTATAATTTTCATTTCTGTTCAACAATTATTGCAAAGGAAGTGCAATAAAGAGTACCTAAAAACAGTAGATGGAAGGGCACATCCAACAAAGCCTTCAGGCTTCTTGGGGTCATGCAAGAAACGTATTTCAAGTGGTGTGACCCCATTTGGGCCAAGATCTATAGTCTGCAGGAGTTCACGAGTAGACCATGACCAAACATTGAGAGAAGATCCATAAATCTCAGGGTTTTGACTGTCAGCTGGATTAAATCCATTTCTGAATGATTTTGGTGCAGCCCATTCAGTAGAGATCATCACATCAAACTTCGGTTGGTACCAGAAATCATATCCAAATTTTGCACTTTTCTTCCCCCATAGCCCTACACAGGACAGCAAAAGTAATTCAAATATTAACAAGCAATATAAAATAAAAGCAAGTATATAGAATCAACAAGTACAATTTCAGCTTAAAATGAGTTGAACAATTTATTCATAACATCTATAAATGATTAAATATACCTAATATTTCTTTTGCGCAACAAAAGTTAATACTTTTCTTATAACATTATGAGAACCATTTAAAAAGAGTAATATAGTTATTTCAGTTGTGAGTGATGCCTTTGAGTGTACATGTTGAAGAATTGAACTCTTGGCCATCATTCCTTGACTTTTCTCAACTGACATAATTATTTACATGCCATAATCCCTTAAAACAGGTATTTCAAGGTTGCAGGCAAGCTAACTAGCTTACAGGAGTTCATGAGCAGTGCATCCAGAAAAAACTGGTGTGAGATTTAAAAACTAGGGTTGTACAAATTGTTCCAAAGTGGCAGTACAACAGTGACATCAGCCTAATGTTTGTAGGAGAAGTCAGTTGACAGTTATTGACCCAAATTTAGCAATATTACTTCCCATTTCCTCCAATAAAGCAAAGACATTTTCCATAAAAATTAATAATACATCAGTGACATTTCAAATTGTCAATTGAGAGTAAAATTAAATATTTTAAATAGAAAGTAATATTAATTTTGCAATCATGTTTATTTCAGAGTGCAATAATTGCCTAAACTTCCTAATTTCGGATTAGAAGATTAAACAGACAAAGATTCTTATCTGTTAAAACAGCTAGCTGCCCGTAGGCTAGAAATGTTAACTTAAAGAGGCTTGTTAATTTATTTCATATTATTGCTTTACACAACAAATAACTGAATGATTTAATAAAACAATACAAAATTAAAACAAGGAAAGAAAAAACAATTGCCATTCAAACATGTTTCTGCCCCCTTAGCAAAAATATTTATACAAGGAAGAATTTAAAAAGAAAATAAACATGAAATAGTCATTAATAGTCAACAATACAGTCATAATTCAAATATTGATTGTTTGAGAGACCAAATATGGCAAACTTATTTTTGTATGAAACCGCTATTCATGGCCTGGAGCCACTTCAACTTGTGCCTGTGCACCCTCTTCTGGATTTGGAGGGGAGTCAAGGGAAGTTGCCCATGCCCATAGGAACACCGGTCATCCCTTCCCAGAGGGGCAAGTTTTGACAAGCTTGCATTAATGTAATGCATTAGGTTGTATACATTTTATGTATTTATTCAGTAAAAGCTTTCAAAATAATCACAAAAAAACAGAAGTCCATTTCTGTTTCACCTACTTTTTTATAGGAAACCTGACTATTGTATGTTGAATTTGAGGCAATAAAAGTCCAACTGCATATTACCAACTTTCCATATGGACTTGCTGGTACTTATTACTTGAAAAACTTATATTTTTCCATTAAAATAGCTTGCATTATTCACTACAGAAAATTGATAGTAGCTACAGTGAACTATCCAAATACAACCACATATTAAAAGACAGAAAATTAAATTTAAATATTATAATAACGCAAATTAATAAACGCAAATAAATAGTATGTTATTTGGAAATTCTTTAATGGAAAATATGCAGAATAATAAGTTATTTGCGGAAAAATTATGTTTATTAAAATTAGAAGGCAAAATATATAAATACAACTTGTACAATAATTCAGTTTGATCAACCATAAATTGGGAGTTTCGTGCACACAGCAAGTGAATATAATTTTTAACTGCAGGAGAAAAATATGCACTTGCATTGAAATCAGGTCCCTAGCCATAATACATTGGTAATAACTAACAACATCTTTGTCATGACTCTAAAGGCTTACACATTTAGAAAATAAAATGCCCCTTCTTAAATATCCAATAAGGTTCATGAGTTTGGTATAAATAATTTTACTATCCTGGATGCATAACAGATAATTTCTTTACAAAAGGAGTGTCTTGATAGGTATACCAAAAATATTTTCAATGTGGTATTTGAGCATTCAGAAGAAATTACCTTTCACTTCTAATGTTTCTGCATCTATTAGAATGAAATTTCCTTTTGCATTTCCATTCTTGTCTCCCAAAGTTGAAATCATAATTTCATTAGAAGACAAACAGTGTGACGTATGTGGTGATGACACATCAAGGTCATGCAAGTTCTTAGGTTCAAGGACCTGAAAAAAGGAGTTTCATAGCAAAATTTTCAACTATAAATTGAATTATTTTGTGCTATAGTATCATTTCTGGCTTATTATTTAACACAATACACAATGGAACCTTAAATTCAGGAATTTTCAGCGTAACCATTGCTGCCAGTTAAAATAAGTTTTTGTAGTTCTGTGCAAGTTATTGAATGTATACATGCCAAAAAGTGTGTATGTACTTTACATGAAAAGGCAGACGAACACTTTTCAACAACTTACTGAACATTTTATTTGGAATAATGCTTCATTGTATACATCAATCAAAAAAAATTATACTTTTTCTCATAATATTAGGAAGGGTATAAAATATTATGAGGCATTAATATTTTTTCTGTTTAAAATATAAATTCATTATCAAATAATATTAATATTTAGTACACTTACTTTGTGAATTTTTGGTGCTCTAGGACTAGATCCCGTATCAATGAAATAAATTCTTCCGCTTCCAAGGGCAGGAAGCACAAGTTTGTTACGAATCTTGCTGTCATCTTTGTAGCAGCTACTACATACGTTCCATCCCGAATGGTGTAATTCATCTCCTACATGCAGCATTGGTAGGCGATGGATGACCTAGTGTAAAGAGTAGCATACAATCATATCCTGTATCCCATCACACACATTATACCATTTAACAATATATGGATTTATGAGTTTGAGACATTTACAGTAAACCCTTGTTAGCAAGAATTCCAAGGTACCAAAATAACTGGTGTTCCTGTGGCAAAAATGGTACCATTCAGAAATTTTAATTGAGTATATTTATTTTAAAGATGCAGAAGCGAATCCTAATTTTTTGGTCATTCTTTTTTCTCCATTCTTTTTCTTTGGAGAAAACTTGTGGGGAAGCAAAAACAACATTAGAGAATGAGGGTGTAAAATAGATTTAATTTACACTCTCATTTACATTATCTACTTTCTCACACACACACACACACACACACACACACACACACACACACACACATTTACAGTGCTGAAGCAGGGTTGCCATGCATCCTGAAAAAATGGGTTAAGTCCTGAATATCAACATGTGTCCCACTGTCCTGCAGATTTTTTTTTGTTTCTGCCAAATGTCCCAAATTTTTATACTCTGTTATAATTCCACATAGTTCTAAAAAAATAAATTAAAAAAAATTAAAACAAACAACAATTCCGATTTGGGACTAATTGAGACTACATCAAAGAACTATGTGTCACATAAAAGAATTCAAGCAGCAAATTCCCTTACTGGTCATCTGGCAACTGACTAGTTTGAGAGTTCATCTTCTTTGACTAAGAAATAATATCTTCAGCAATGAAACTTTAATATATTCAGGGTGATCACTTTGTGAAAAACAGAGAAAAGTAAGGGAATTTCATTGATTTTGGAAGTCAGAGAATTTTTTGAAGAATCGTTGGAAGGCAGGGAAATTTCTGAGACAATAAATAAAACTAAGAATTCTTCCAAATAACTCAGGAAAAGGAGTGAATTATAATTAGAACAGATAAAAAAGACAATATGGTATCCTGGGGTGATAATATAATGAAATTCTTAAAGAAGGAGAGAAATATGCTGAAAATAAACATCTCCTAGAAGGAGATCAGTTCTAAAACAATTTGGATTTACACAGGGATGTTTCAAATTATGCATTAAAAAATCCACACACAACAATCTTTTCATTGGCCTGAGAGATATTTTGTAGAATTTTGTAAAACTCATCTAATTCTCTCTCTGTCCTCTTTTGGAGCATACACCACAATAAAAGTCACAAACCATCTCTTAATTCTACATCTGATTTTTATTTATGGAATCAATTACATTTTATAGAAACTTGTAAATGTTATAAGTATCATCTTTCCATCCTTCTTCCAGAGTTATACACTGATATTATGCTCGTGTATCTTCTGCTTTCCTTGAATCTACATGTGACCCTTGTACTCTTGTTTACCCAACTGTACAATGTAATTCTGCTTTTCTTGTAACTTACAATAATAGCTACTACTGCTATTGCTTTACTTTCTGCTGGTAGACCACTAAATATCATTGTTTAGAACTGAAAGATACTCAATCAAACATGAAATGCAGTAAGAGTGCATGGACATGTCTACATGAAACCATTCAATTTTTGGATAATCAAAACCAGTAAAGAAGGTTTAAGGAAACCAAGTCTACTCTCAAGACTGTACCTCATGACAAAAGGCTAGATTTCCATACAAATGTGCTTTTATTTAACTTCATACAGCTTTTCAACTTCGCAAAGAATGCAACATTAAAGAAGGAAGTGTATTGAAAAAATTGATAAATTACAAATAATATTTCTACCTATTTAGATATAGATATTCTTTCTAAACATTTCTCTTGGGTATCAGAAAGTTTCTTCTATTATTTGCAAGATTATTAACAAGTGTAAATATTTGTATATTTCGTATTAATTTTTTGTTGTTGGATTTCGTTCACAGTAGTTGAGATTGGGAGTGTTCCTTCCCGCTGGATAGCGAGATCCAGCGCCGATCTACACGTGGTCTTGCGGGGGAATTCCCTCCAGATACCTCCTCCAAGAGACAAGCTCAAGCTCCAGACAGGGCTCTTGGGCATAATATCCGACCTTCAGCCAATGAGCTTTAGATACCAGTTTTTACCACGATACTAGAGGGAATTTTAAACGCAGCCAGATACCAAAATTATCACATCGTTACAAGGCACTGAAGTAGATTTATGAAGCATTTCTTTTAAATATTGCATCTTGTACATCTTCATCGCGTTATTTTTGTTGGTGAAAATGGTCACTTTGTACCACTTTCAAAATGTTTCTCAACACGTTTCGCTCTCCATTCAAAATGGCGACCAGCGTCTAATCTGGCTTTACAAACGAAATGCCAGGGCAGTGGTCACATGGTTCGAGACGCAAACTGGTCTTGCGCAAAACGAGCAAAAATCGACACGCCGGAGAAATTCACCCTTGTATTTCCACCATGGCTCACGACATGTGCGATTGTGTAAAGGTTGAATGTATGCGGGGAGAGGAGCGCTCCCACAGGCACAAAAGGAATCGTTTTTTATGGAGGAATGCAGTCCAAGAATCTCTCCTGAGTTGCCAGGTGTCTCTTTCACCTAGATCAACATGTCATAAGACTTTGGGATCCATAGTAGCAAAACAAGTGAATCTTGCACCGGATCTGTAACATTTTACAGACATTTCTAACTTGGAATCGATAAACGTCATTTATGAGTTCCCCATTGTAGATCTGTCGGTCGAGTGCGACTAGTTCGTAACTAATCTCAAATTGGACTCTTCCGTCGACACTGTGAGTCTTTCCACACTCCTAGACGTACAAGGTCACAAAATAACCAGAGTTGCAAACCAATCGATCAGTGGATGGCCTTAGAATATCTAACGGCCTTCTCGCATCAACATCTCGGCAGTCTCACCGTCACAAATCGTGATTTGGAAGAAAGCCCTCGACACACCCACGCAGAGAGTTCGATGCGTAAATCGCGTAGAGAACAACATCGCGCCTGTCTCTAAGGACTTCTTCCAAGCCGTCTTTATAGACGAACGTTCAATAGTCAGACTTTACAGACAGATGCCGAACCAAGACGGCTAAGAATTCTTGCAAGATGTGTAGTTTTAGACAGTGTCGACGGATGGCCTTCAAGATTTCCTCTAAACATTCATTTCCTTATTAGAAAGCTTTTAAATTGGTTTTCTATGTACTTTATCCTTCATTTATTAACTTATTTATTTTTAGTTAGAGGGAACTGACATGTAACGATGTCACTAAGTCTAGTACTTCTACACTAAATTACTACCTGTATAAAACATTTTTTATTTACTGTTAGCACCAAACAAAATATTAAAGTTTTCCACACATGTAACCTAAATATTAAATTTGTAAAACAGAAACAAAAGTTGGCTGAACATCACTAGCAAGGCGCATATAATAATTCAACATTTCTCCTTATAATCATTACATGTTTAGAATATTTCTAAAATAAGTCAGAATTCTACTTCATAACAAAACCAAGATACAAATAATCAACACTCGTTAACTTTTTCAATTTCACTTTCAAGGGAAGATCTAGTTGTACAAGTCTTTGATTTCTCTTCCACTTCGATGCTTGCAAAACCATTTCATGAGCTTATGTCAGTAATTTATATCTTACAACTTAGGAACAAAACACGAAAGAAAAGAACAGAATAAAAAACAAAAAAGGACCGAAAAAGTCAAAGAAGAAAACAGAAATTAGGCCAGTACCTTGCTGTAGTGGGGGCTGGCGGGGTCGACGTCGACGGTGGCGAGGTAGTCCAGTTTGCCCGACGTCTGCGCCTCGAGCTGGATGCAGGGAATGTAGACGATCTTCTCGCGGGGCCCCCTTCGCATGGCGTCCAGAGGAGTCGCGTAGCCCGGTCCACATTGGCATCCTGCAACGGGCGGCCCAATTGCAAAGCGCTTTCCTTGCGGGGTTAGCGTTCAACTAGAGCCTACTTGAACAAATTACTTTCTCAGCACCTGTGCAGGGAAACCAGTTCTTACCTTCACTACTTATTATTGATTGGAAAGAGTTCTTTGGCGGTACACGGACGGCAATAAAATAGACCTTGCCGTACGCGTTCCGCGAAAAACGTCGTGGCCATATATACCAATTGAATCGCTGTACATTAAACAAAACGCTGGAGCGATATGAATAAACGTGGCCTTCACACAAACAACAATCAACAAATATAATGAGCACAAAATAATAAATTTGTAAGTTTCCATGAATTCGTGCTTAAATATATGCCACTCGTACGAAAATGTCTTTGGCATACTAATTTCAAAATGCCGGAATCAGCTTCTACGGTCGCCTCGATCGTCAACATTTCATTCGTTTGCAGACTCACTTTCTGTACAAGTTAGGTCAATAACTATTTTTGTATTTTTACTTCGATTATTAAATTTTAAACAGTACCTTATGTTTTAATGTTCCATTTAAAGAACACAATGTGCACCGATAAAAAACATTATGAAAAATAAGTCCAGAATATGGACAAGCTCAACACTTTCTGTGACTTTACGACAACTTCTAGTTGTCGCCCCAGAACCAGTGTGGTTTCCAATCGAGATACAATTTCATTTTATTTCCTAAAATAACGAAATCTAAGCTCAATTATTTTTTGCTTATAAGTTATATTTGAAGATCGTTGACCAGATTCTCAGAGTTTCACTATTATTCAATTGACCGATCTGACAAGAGGTCTCAACCAAAGTCCAAAACTACCCGAATGCCGGAGCAGTACTCTTCTAAACGAGCCAAGGATCATGCGCGGTCTTACCTTCCCATTCCTTGTCCTATCCTACCCCTCTCTTTCTCTCTCTCTCCCTCTCTCTCTCACACACACACACACTTATATGCACTATACTGCCACACATGCCGGGAGACCGGTTGGGAGCTTAGAATTTGTCCCGGCTGGGGTGTGAGCTTAGAATGTGTCCGCTGGTGGGAGATACCTTCTTGGAGTAAACCCCGGTAGACAGCAGTCGGCGCCGGATCTTGCCATCCTGTGGGGCAAGGCCACCGCCACTTCCCGAGCAAATATTACCATATGAGTGTAATCAACAAGATTGGTGCCATTTTGGGGGAAGTTTTGAAAATGATGTTGAGTCTACATGTAAAATTCAAATATCCGTCCTCCCCCAAACCGAAATATCGCAAATTCGCAGGGTCTCCTGTTTGTTCAGATCGATCACGCAGTTTTAGAGCAAATTGTATGAATGGTTTTTCTACTTGTCTTGCCCACAGACAGAAGTTTTGCCGTCAATCGATTTTTTGGTATTAAGAATGTATATCACACATACTGTAAATTCTGATTACCAACGTGTTAGAAGTAATTTACTACATACAGGAACAAGGTTTGTCCACTTATTCATCACCAGAGTCCGACAATAAGAGTCAGCATCAGAGATCCACCTTTTTCTTTCTATGAAGTGGATGCGAGAAATTTAAAAAAATATGGTTTATGATTCTTGCAAATTACTTTTATATATCATGCAAGGCAATCTTTACAGTTGTTCCTTTAATAAGAAGGGTTAATTTGTGCCCTAAAAGTCAGTCATTACCCTAAAACATTTGAAAATGTAATTCTTATCAAGTGTTATCGCTACGATAGATTATCGTCAAATGCAGCTACAGGTGGGTAACTAAATTACTTAACACGCAAGTGAAACAAGAACAAATCTCCACTGCCTTCTCAGCTAACTTAGAATCTGTTAAAATTAGTACAGTTAGGAAACCAACCAGGACTTAAGGATGTCCGTACCCTAATAAGCCATATATGATTATGTACCTCAAAACCCTCGTAAGACAAAAATATCGAACGAGAGATATTTTTAAAAAATTCTTATTAACACCTCTTTTTCTACTAGAAATAAACATACTACATTTTTATAAACTCAATGTCATACATTATTTGCAGGTTTGGGGGACAGTGACAAGATAAACCGTAGAAAATCTCTCGTTATTCGTAATTGTTAATACGTCGATTTTGGTCTAAGTGCGTTTCAGGTTACTGCCCCACGAACTTTAAAAAAAACAACACAATATACAATAACATAAGACACACCTTCACCACAATCGAGATATTAACATTTACGAATACCGAGTGGCTTGCTATTCCTTGTGCGGCTTAACTTATCACTGCCCCAAACTCTTTGTTTATCAACTCCTTCGAATGAAAAAATTATGAAAAATCCTAAATCCTAAAAAAATGACTTCTTACATACCTCCTTTCAGCAGTTATACAGTCCAATAAGCAAAAGTAAAAGTGGGTGATTTTGCAATTCTTGCATCCTTCTTTTTGCGTATCATTTGGATGGATTTTAGCACAATTTGTGATTGCTGGGGTGTATTTTGCCCATTAGTTGCATCAATGAATACACTGCTTCCGTTAGTCACATCCTGCTAATAATATTAAAGCAACTTACTCCCAAAATGAGCTCCTGATTTTCCTGCAGCCACCAGCTCTCTAATGTTATTTACTTTTACTTTTGCACATTTAACAATTTTTCTTTTAAACTCAGTTTCTGGCTTGCCTTTCTTCTTTTTATCCATAACACACATTTATAGTTTTCTACAACAATTCATTCTCACGCATTCCAACTTACAATAAACAACAGAATGTGGGTATAGCAGTGTTCAATTGTGATATTAAAACCCGCGCTTAGTTATTAAAATCTCCTGGCAAACTGAAATCGGTCGCAAATTGGACTATAACTTATTCACAGGGATATAAATACCTAAATACACTTCACAGCTTTATTTCTCACGAAGTAGATATCATCAGGAGGCCGTGGCGAAACATTTCATGAGTTGCAGAATATCTCTGTTTCTTGTAAAATGTATATCTCAGTTGTGCCGCACAAAAAATAATAATGTATTAATTAGCAGATCTATGCATTGCATTTGATGATAGAAACATATAACTGGGACAATGCAACGTAATTCCTTTTCTAGATTAAGTCGTGTAATAAATGAAATCGGATAAGGTTTTGTTCAATGCCTCCACTTCCTTATTTTGAATTTACATTCAATATTCATGGATATGAATTAGTGAAATATTAGTAGACTAACGAAGCACACATACCAGAATAAATAAAAATATGACAATATGAATGTTAAGTTAAAAACCAGGTTATTGCGAAGTTTTTTGCTAATAACATAAACGCTTGCTAATGTTTTGTTTTCTGACGTCAGAAACGACCAAATTTCATTTGTCAAGCCCCAGATTACAAAATGTTTGTTACACTAGACAGATAATCATATAATATTTTTCCAAGAGAATACGAAGTAAATATATTCCAATTAATATCATACAACTCGAGACATCCAGCTCTTTAATTAGCTATCCTTTTCACACCTACATTACGTTTGAATACATAACATAGTCTGACAAATGGGTAAGTTCTTGTTTTTATCGCAACATTTTTGTTGCGGAATGTTTTATCAGTAGCTTTACCATGCATTGCAGGAACACTCAGGTCTTGGTCTTCATCGATGAACATACAAAACTTATCAAAAATTAGAAAATAATTTAAAATGAGCTGACAATGAATTTAGAGTTGCAATGTAGAACACTAACATTACACAAGTAAAAATGTGTCGGTTTTATTTATTTGATTTGATTTATTTTCGTCAAAAACAGTAGAGTCCTTTGGTCTAAAAACAGTTCCAAGTGTTTTTACTTTCTGACCCTTACTTCGAAAGAAGAGAATTTTGTAATCAAGCGCGACTTTTCACTGAATATCCAATTGAGAACTTCAGGGATACAAAAAACTAATTTTTCTGTCGAAAAATCGGTACTTTTATCTGACTAGTTGCAATGTTTCATATGTAAAAGAAACAAAAAAAATACAAGCAAAAAATCGAAACATGTTGTCTGAAAAAAATTGGCGAAAAACCCGTCGCAATATCTTGAAGCAGTTTCGAAGACTTTGCTGTGGCCAACTTAATAAGTCCACCATGTTTTTTGAATGACCCATTTTATTTTAAAACTCTTTTCCCTCTTTTGCAACTACATTGTTAACAAATTTGTTGTGATAATATAACATGTTAAATCCTGCCTCTTGACGTTAGAGACTGTTGAGCCAACCAAGAGGACAGCTCACATCTCTTAAACTATCCAAAAATTCTGAAAATTGGCAGTCATATTTTTAATAAATTCAAATCGCGTTTAAAAGAAACAAAGAAGCGAGTCAAAGAAATGAGTCAAACAAATTAGGGTCTGAAAGAGATAACGACTGCTTGTAGAATTTAATTTGTCTTCAATAATTCGGCTGCTACTGTCGCTTTCTAATACAAACAAAATACATGCAATATAGAAGCTTATTATTGGAATAAAAGTTTCTTTTGTGACCTAAGATCATTTGAAATTAAACACAAAACAATATAAGAGCGTTTATTTTTCATGAACTCCCTGGTTCGTTTCCTTCTCAGTTTTGAGAACCCAACTCTCTTCCTTTAAACGAACAAGTTTTGTTGAAAAGCAACGAACGAGAAACTGCGAGAAAATGGTTTAAATACATACGGGAAATTTAGTATTACAGATACTGCAATCAAAATATAATTTTCATAAGTCTTTCTTAAAAACTTTTTTTCCTTTAAAAAAAGATTTGTGAGACATCAATTATCTACTAAAGGATATTAAAGTTATATATCACAAGCTATTTTTCTTATCCATTGACCATCCGCTACGATGGCGTACTTGTACTAGCGAAATACTTAATGGTAATAAGTTCACAGTTTCTTCACTCATTCGGTCACGTAGATAATTTTATGGCACGTTAGGCGTAAGGATGCATTGAAAACTGCGTGCGTTACATTGACTGAAGGTCGTTTCTTGTAAATGGCGATGACTCCCGATCCTCACAAGAAACATGGCAGTGCGCTAGCAAAGTGGTCCAACTTGGCCAAAAAATTATTTTGCGCGAGAGACCTTCGTTCAAATCACCAAAATACTTAATTTACACCTTTAACGGATTTCAAGAATGGAATTGTAAAAAAGTTTATTGTTAGTAAATTAACGTTTTAAGTAATTTAATGCCCTTTTACGAGTACAATGTGCGAAATGCACAGTTGCAGTATTCACAAAAGCCTGTAAAAATTGGCATTATCCGGAATAAATATGCCTGTAACAAGAATCGTATTTCAGCTTTTGGGTTAGTGATCCCATCACGTTGAGGACCAGTTTCCCTGATTCAATGAGGAAATGATAAATTCTTGAGGTCATAAATGTAGTATCTCCATCATGCGCACGTTTTGTTGAGCTCTCCTTTTGCGAATTGTGGAGGTAGACCTAGGGGGTGGATTTCTATTTCATTACCGATGTTATAATATCAAAAACGTAATTTGTTTACAGATGAAAATAAGTTTTCACCAAAAATAGTTTTAGTTTTTAACTGTTTCTAACACCGCTTTGTTGGTACTTTTATTCATCATTCAACTTCTGTCAACCGTGTATTTGCTTTATTTTAAATTTATCTCTTTGTTTTTGACACGCAATCGATGTTAATTTATACAAAGGAGTTATGGGCTCAGTCGTGCAGGATTGAATCTTGAACTTAGATAAGCGCAAGCTTCATTCGTAATGGCAAATTATGAAGGAGATAACGTCGTTCAACAGACGACTTCCCATAACTAAAGAAATGGCATGTCATGTGAATCGACAGTCAGATAAATAGAGCTATTTACTTCACCAGCGATAACCTCATCCATGAATAAACAAATCTGAAACATCGATTACGTTGCAAAATGTGCGTCTGCTACAATTACATGTGACAAATCATCGGTGAAAAGATGCAGCAAATTATTCCGTCCGGCTCATGACTGATCAACATTCTGTTATCGGCGGACACTCCAGACCTTGCTGCAAAAGTGCATGTCAGATTACACGACGCATCCCAGGCCTTCGCATACACTAGTATGCCATTCTAATGGGAGTGGAGGGGGAGTAAAAGTATTGAAAAAACGCTCACATCCGTGCTGCGCTGCGTGGCCTTGGAGACCACTCCGATGGGCGTCGCTGTGCATGAAAACCTGACCTTCAGACTAGTGACGCGCCTGCGTTGCAACCAAGCTGGATTCCGGCCATATGTTTTATTGAATCACTCTCGGGGAATACGTAACGATCCCGGAGAAAGTGAGCAAGTTTTCACGTTGTTATCACTAACAAGTAATCTGACTTATGGAAAAGAGAACATGAGAGAAAATAATATTGTTGAGAGTAAATGGTTTAATAACTGTCTTTGCAGAACTGGACAGTTTGTAAGATTCTGGAAGAAAAGTGCCTACTATTATGGTGCAGGTATTTGCAGTTCCCATTAACTAAATTTTTAAACAGATGGAGGTGTTGGATGCAAACCTCCATGGTAAAAGCATTTTTAAAACAGGTAATCGGTTGGCAGCCGTTGTAAAATTGAGAGAGAGGTGACTAGTTATGGATGACTGCCGAGATAGGTCCATTCACGCCAGTAAACGTATGACCGTAAATACCGTTTATTTTTTTAATGATATGTCATTGCTTGTTATTGCCTTCGATATGAAGCTCGATGAGCAACGCATAACTTATCTGGATCGAGAGGATCCACGAGGGAAATATGAAAGGAAATTATGGAAGGGAAATATGAAAAGATAAACCGAGCCAAGTTAAGAACTAATTAATTAGTAAATAGGTATATCTAAATCATTACAATTTGGAGGAAAATAAAATGTCGAATGTACCGCAGGCGTTAACAAGTTCTAATGATCGAGTGGCGGGCAGGACCTTCGGTGCGAGATCACTAGAAGCAGTTAACACATTTGGTGTTTCATACTACTGAACATTGCATTTTTGTAATAATTTATTGTATTATTTTCAGCTCTGATGATGATCGCTAAGCGTTCGAATAAATCGGAAGTCTTACAAATGTTGATACTTACACACCTTTTTTGAGACCGCAAATATCGAATTTCAATGAGCCCGCGTTGTTTACTTTCATAAAGCTTTTATAAAACCAAATTTTAATGAGAGAATTATGAATGTAAATAATATTTCTTGAGAAGAAACGTTTTCAGTGTAGGCCTACTTCATTCTAGCTAGATAAATACATTGCTATCATGCGAACATTTCCCAGTTGCTGGAATGAGAAGAATAATTCCTATACAGAATTTGAGTAACTGCTAGTGTGCATGCGTACCTGTGTTTGCGCGCGCGCGCGCGCGTGTGTGTGTGTGTGTACGGATAGCGCACCAATCGAGGCATATGAGGCGTCATTCGACGCGCCTCGGTCTCCTGCTGGGGAACTGATAATTTGTTTTCAGAACCGGCCAGAATATTCAAAGAAATTTCCATGAACGTGTTCTTTCGTTTCTTGGCGCTGCGATCTTAGTGATAAGTGCAGGAATTAAACCAACGCCTCCTAAATCGATCTATGTAAGTGGCGTTGATTAAACCCCAGTAATGTTCGGTTCATTTTCTTCTACGAAAATAGTAACACTTGATTGTTTTGGAACATGTGAAACACAGCAGAAAATGTGACGGAAAAACTAATAGTAATGCTTTGTTGAACATAGGAAATGAAGTGCTTCGCTCATATTATTGTGATTTTAATAATAAATCTGCAAACACCTACGTACAGTATTACCTTGGAACTTATTAAATTTGAAGAACGCCAAGTGAATGCGAGGAAAACCAGAACTGCGAGTAATGTTAAAGAACGGAAGCACCCGCGTATTCGACATCGCAAATTTATGTTCTTAAGCGTGCAAATAAAGGGGAAGAATCAAATGTAATTGTAGGTTTTGTGACAGAATTTTCGGAACTAAGTGAGAATGCACTTATGTAAGGGTTAGACAATAACGCCGTAGAACAGCTTACAGGTGATCTTTAATGTGTAGTTTTGTGCATATTAGCAAAAACGGGTACAAAGTACAGCTGTACTAAAATCTAAATATTCCCATCATCCATACATGCAAGAATTTTTTTACTGCGATTACAATTATGAAATTGCAATATAAGTGTTCATATACCGTATAGCGATAACATGCAAGGTCATTGGGTGAACAATTTTTGAACGTGAATGTAACATTATCGGCTACCACGATTCATTGGTATGTCTTGATTCTTTGTGAGGTGCTCAGTGGCTTTCCTCTCTCTAACAATTAATTGGAAAGAAATAATAATTTAGTTTTTTATAATAGTTAGTAAGTATGAATACATGTGAAAAAGTTGTACTGTTAACTGAACCATGTATCACATACAAAATAGTATGAAATAAAAAATAAAAAATAACACCTACACGATTCATAGGTACGTCCAACGGCCACAAACCATGCGCAGTCTATCCTTCCTCTCTCTTGACCTATCCTCACTCCTCAGTTATAAAGACACAAGCAGGAGTTACACTACCATATATGACGGGAGCGTGTTCCGGCTGGGCTGAGACCCCGCTGGTAGGAGATACCTGGATGGATGGCACGAAGTCGAGATATAGGTCGGCGCCGAATCTCGTCGCGCTGAGGAGGAACACCCCCTCCCGTTATAAAAAGCAAACACTACACTACAAATAATGACCTTAGCTGCTGCCGCCCCCGGAAACACGAATTCTCAATCACTGCTAGTAGGAACAGGGTTCCAAAAATGTAGTTGCCCCTACGTCGTTCCAGATTGCGCATGCCTAAGATCATCCGCATTCTCCATATTTGTGTCGAATGAACCTCTCGATTAAGGAACTTGAAACTCTTCAAACACAATGAAGATTATTCATGAAAACATAAATATACTTCGAACAGTTGAACACACCTTGAAAAAGTTTTTATCTTTGCGATGACTCTAGGGAAAGAGAAACCCCCCAGCTGTACATTGATAAGTAAGTTTGGATAAGATGCACCGTTCAAAGTAAAAAAAAAAAAAAAAAAAAAAAAAAAAAAAAAAAAAAAAAAAAACCGCGATGTCATGCATGCAGGAGGAGGGAGGGGCTATGTCGAATTTAACCGCTGTCTGGAGGAGAACTCTTGCGGCTGGCTGCTCAAATCAGTAGTTTTGCGGAGTTTCACCCATTCATACATATATCAAGGGAAGTGACGGAGCGGTGTCTTAACAAACGGGCGAGATCAAGGGCAATCCTCCCTTTCTCACTGTTCCCTCCTCTCTACATACACACATACATACACACATACATACACACATATACATTCATACACACACATTCATGCTCACACTCACATGCCGTACGTAAACGCAAATGTCGGGAGATCAGTCGGTCGCTTAGATCTTCAACCCCGCTGGAAGCGATACCTGGAGGAAGAAAACCCCCAGAAGCCCACGCGTGAGTCGGCGCCGGCACAGACACCTCCCAGAATATATCATGAACCTCACGTACGGGACCAATTCCGACCCTAGTAATCGCACTCGGTAACAACACTCACGTAAGTGACGGCCCATTTTTAGGGACGTCATCAGCAACCTGCGTATAAAGCTCAATGTGGCTGTGCGCCTTCCGTTCCCAGCGAGGCG
>BOPP01000247.1:1516975-1541305 GCA_017312745.1 Gryllus bimaculatus
AGAGTCCGCACGCCGCGCTGGGAAGCAGATTCCGATTTCCTAAACATTCTTTGAAAATGGCCTACAAAATTACTTAAAAAACACTAACGGATTTTAAAGAAATGCAATGGCTTTTGCAAGATGATATCCATAGGTGACTAGTCGTAGTGGAAGAAATACCTGATTGTAGAAAAACATGGATAACAACACCTAAAATTCCGTTTGTTTGTGGTTTATGCATTTCAATATTAATAAAACTCGTCAATTATTGTTCCAATTCATAGTTTAAATATATCGTATATGTCACGGCAGTACCACTGACCGGGAGGTTCTAGTGTCGAGACCCAACGGATCGTCTCAGCCGGCTGCTCCGATAGTTTTCTGTGGTTTTTTCCGATCAATACCAGGCGAATGCCTGAGCAGTACTCTAACCTCTTACACACGCTTACACTAATATGCACTACAGTGCCACACATATCGGGAGACCGGTCCGGAGCTTAGAGCTTGTCCCGGCTGGAGCGGCTCCGCGCTGATTGATTATTGCCCCGAACCAATAATCAATCGATCAACAAAACAGTCCTTTAGAATTACAAAACCTGTGAATCATTCTCAAGATGAAGAACCTAGCCCGTAGACGAATTCAGTTGCCAGTAATATTGTCCTAATGCATTATGAACGAAGAAGCGATGTTATTTTATTGATTTGTCTCTTGATGAAAAAAAATCCTTAAAAAGGCTTTATCTACTGATAGTCTTTCATCTCGTGCAATATGAAGAAGAATCTATGCAAATAATGTGAATGAATTCGTTTTTCTGTCAGCACCAGCAATTTAATCAGTACGTCATCGTCTAAATGATACCTTGTTTTGCTGTTTCAGCGACATTCCGAAAGTGCTATAAAAACACCAGTATCACAAGAGCGAATAAAATTATGACTACGGAACACTGTCTCCAAGTCTGTAAGAAAATGTCAGTTTATAAATAATTACAATTGCAGGAATGCTTTTTAAATAAGAATTTTATTATAGTTTCATAAAAATGCGTTGATACTCGTCAAATATTTCTCGTAGCAAGCTGCTATAAAAGGTTTTAACAATACTCGTGTGTTAGCACAAACGATCACGTGACAAACGCACACACATTTGCAAGTGCAAACGTCCACAATCATCGCAATCTCCCGCCTATCTTGTTTAAATGTGATCCTTCTAGGTGTACATTTCTTAAGACTTTCATTGCCCTGTATGTCTAAGAGAAAGAAACACGCATTAAATTCATTACTCTTCCCCTCTTGGCAACGTATGCTTAACACTCGTAAACAATGAGTGAATTTTACGGGCCGCAGAACGTGCATCCAATGCTTGCGCAGTTCTTAAACGTAGAGAATACAAAGAGCTTTGAATCGTTTAGCAGAGTCATGGTCGCCATAACAGACCAGCACTAGCAAAGCCTCGTGTTCTGAATGTAGTAAAACTAAATGCAATCGGCTCCTGTGAAAGGAATGAGCGAGTATCATCACTCGGTCGAAAAGTTTTGAAAATACGCAACACGTAGTCTATCAAAAATACAAAGCAATTAAGCTGCCTTTAGCAGTAGATTAAATCGGGTAATCCACGTAGTGTGAAAAGCTAAATAACCTCATCTCTTAAGAACCACGGAAGTGCAGCAATTTATTGTCTATTTCTTTAGTAAATATCCTAAAGAAAAAAATCAAATAATCGGGACACTTAGAGTAAAATTAAAAGACTGCGAAATGTATTTTCGAGGACAGCTTTCTATTCTAAAAATGTATTTTTTTCAAATTCTACTCTTCCATCTTCCGTAACCACGTGGGAAGAGGATGAGGCAAAACCGACTAAAGAAAGCCCGCACTAAAGAAATAAGGAAACTAAGGAAATCTGTGCCATTTGCACCATGCACTGTGCACTGTGCCATTTCTCACTTTATCGCGTTACTTCGAAAGAACAGAAAATATTGGAATCGTGCGCCGAAATCCATGTTTTTTGTTGTTGTTTTCGAAAAAGAAAAAAAGGAAAACTTTTATTGTTGGACCCTGGTAACAAAAAATGGATAACACTTCGCCTGTCCGTTTGGGATCAATGCTAGAGCCTGAACAGATCAGAAGATTCTCCCCATAATTGATATTTCACTATCTATCTGAAACCATTCCAGACCCCACAATTTGAAATGGACATTTTGATAGAGGGGGGGGGGGCATTACATGAAACTTCATTATTTTAATATTTTTTAAATGACTCCCAAATTTTTTATTAAATTTTTCGAAAATATGAGTACTGTTCGCTTAGTTTCAGCGAAATATAGTAAATGTTTAACATTTATTTTCTCGCAAACGGCTCCAACATTTAAAAAAAAATTCTTCCTCGTCTGTATTGTCCCTGAATAGTAAAAAAAATGGGTTTGGTCCCATTTAGGTAGAACTCTCTGCATTGTCAAAAATTGCAAAAAAATAACATTGAAAAAGTATAGTTGGAGATTACTGTCAGTCAATTTTATTTCCACGCGTAGTGCAAATGGCCCTATTTTTGTAGAACACCTTGAATTTTTTTAAATTGCGAAAGTTAGAAATAATGAGAGAAAGTATGTGGACTAATTTCATTTTTGGTTCGAAATTGTGTTAGACTCAGAAAGCAGTTTACTACACTGGAGTGTTCATCGATTGCGTTGTCGCAAATGGCGATATTTCAACATTACATTCTTTATTAAGTGAAAAATATTTTTATTTAATTAAAGTACTGGAATCACTTGAACAATACAATTTCGAATTTTCGGTACGTATTACAAGATAACTCTCAACTTTTCCCCCTCTCTTTTTACCTTTCTCATTTTCTTCTCTCTCTCTTCCTTTTCCCTCTATCTCTTTTCCCGTTCTCTATCTTCCTTCTCTCTTTTTCCCCTCTCCTCTCTCCCTCTTGCGTCGCCCGCTCCTCCTGTCCTCCCATACCCCGCCCCATGTCACACGGCAACGCCCAGCAGCAATGAAGTTGGATAGACCATAGACCCATTGCACTGAAGCTCTATTTTGTGCAGCATCGCCATCTATTAGAGATACAATAATTGTACCAAGCCTATGTTATTCTCGCAAGTGCAAGCAATACGTCGACAAAGTTTTATCGCAATCACATGAACGGTACGGCAAAACATTAAAAACGAACAACAAACATTTTTTAGCTGAACTTGTTAAATATGTCTAACAGTAAGTCTAGTTGTACAGCCCGAAGATCATTAAGATATTTAATTTTTTGGGGTACTTTACATGAAGTCATTTCCAAAACTTCGTGAAAAATTGCTGAATTAAAAAAATGGTTTAGTGTGGGTATAATTATATGTATTGCATTATATATATTTTTAAATTAAGGCGGATAATAGAATTTCATGCTATTTTCTTTCAATTACATTTTTAGAAGCAGGTTCACGTCTCTGTTCACAGTGAATGATGATTGTACAAGTATTGTTCCGGAATGTGTAAACCTCCCTCATTTCATAAGTCATCGAGATTAAATAGTGATCGAAATGAAATAATGTTTTAGGGGTTTTCGATCTTCCATTTAGTGATCATGTAGAACTTTCCTAACTTTTCTAAAGCCCTTCTGAAGAATATGACCTGCATTTCAAGAATTAAAGTTATAAAGTATTCTTTCTCAATGCCATTGAAAGGGTGTATGGAGAAGACAACCAAAACACAAAAATGTAAACGTTAAGCAACATCGCTCTCTAGACAGATGAGCACCACTCCTTTGATTTGCATCCATGCGATGCTTGCGTTGTGCAGAAATAGTCCAAGGAAGCAAAAACGCTAAATCACATATTACCGTTATTTGGTCTGTAATTTGCTGAACATTACCAACGATAGATATTATTGGAGGAAAATACACACCTCATTTACCGTGTGTATCATTGTTGCTCGAAATTTAAAGACATGCCCCAACTTTCCAAGCCTTTTTTCAACCGTATCGATTCTTGTGGCTTAGATGTTTTCTTCCATATAACTTAATTCAATTGCAGAACTTTAATTGATCTTGTGCATTTCTTTTTTTATATAAAATATTAGGAGTTGTTGAACACACAGGGTGGGGCAGGGGAACCGTACCTCCTGACAAGTTTGAATGGGGACCCGAATCCTCACGTAATAAAATAGTTACAACCCTTAATCACCGATTTTCTCCTAATTTATTAAGACAACGTCTGTCTTCAATAAAATAGTTATTGTTAAGGGAGAAACAAATTTTTAATTTTTTCAATTTTTGAAATTCCAGAGGGTATACTGAACATCGAACCCCCGTCAAGTTTTATAACCTTAGTCGGCTCAAATCGAGAAAAGCAATTACATCAAATACTTGAAGCCTGTTCTGAGAAAATTTAGAAAGTAGAGTTTATCGTTTTTAATGTCCCCTAAAAATTAGTAAACCTGTTTCGTACTCTAAGGGCCGCGCATCTTAGACAAATCGAATGGGGAAGAACAATTTTGGTAAAAAGCCTGTGCTCGATTTAGGCGTTAATGGTGTTCATAGATGGACAGCCGGATGTTTGACACAAAACCATTTTTCCGTATCAGAGTACTCCAAAACAAAATCTGATTGTGCAGAATTACATACCTTTGTCTACATTACGAATACAAGAATTAATACAGGAAATATTGTGCTTTGATCTCAACTAATAAAACAACGTATCGCGACAGCACGTTCGAGAAAATTAATTATGTATGAGACTATTGCAGTGAGAGCGAGTTCCCAAAATACTAGGTAGTTTAGAGGGAAAAATGTTATTAGCAATGATGGATTTTTTCACGAAGCGCTTGATAAGGTTCCATCTACGAGTATATTTATCATTCCCATATTTGAAACAGTTCTTCACTTCTAATTCACTAACTTTCTGACAATTTAAATTTAAATATTCATAAAATATTCCACAAGCATTTCCTTTGAAAATAATTATATTATACGGGTGCTAACATTTTCTTATCATTTTTTGTTGAAAAAGCTCGTTTCCACCTATGTTCATAATTCAACTTGTACATGGTTCTCAGAATTAAAGAAAATGTGCAAAAATGCACTTCTCGTGGTATGTCACCCACAATTTTACCTACTTTTGAAGTTAAATAAAAAGTTGTATACAATTTCCCTAAACGACAAACTTTACGCAAAAGTCCAAACATTGTATAAGGCATGTTTTAATTAATACAATGGTTTCAGGCCTTATATTCTAATCTTCAAATTTGTAGATAATTGTAATTTATTTCTGGCCTTACAGCGGCATATTTTTGTGTATCAATTTGTGAAAGGTACATTGTAGTCTTTTAGAAATAATATAGACAAAATAAACGCATTTTCTGGACTTTAATGAACTGGACCGCTATCCAAGTAGACAAATCTTGTCTTTATGGTGATCAACAGGTTCTTTGTACGGCATCCAAGCAGGGAAGGTCCCAGCCGACCATTTTGGAGGGGGCCATAATATATTTTTGTTAAATAATAAACATTTTTGTTATTATATTGTATATTATTTGTGTAATGTGTAAGTAATACTATACAATATTATTATTTTAAATAATTACATCATTCTAACAAAAAATTAAAATACATTTTCCCAAATAAAAGAAGGCAACAAACAAAAACTCTAGGCCTTTGGGGAGAAGGTGGCATGGCCCATCCCTGGGCTCACTACCGCATCCAAGTCATTTATTTTGGAACTATTGTTTTTATGGGAATTTATAAATAAATACTATTAAGTGTGTCGTTAAGTGCGATAGATTGAAAACATCAGTTACAGAGACTTAATAAACAATTATGCTAAACATTTGCTGAGACAATAATACTTACAATTTCGAGTGAGAAGAGTGAAAGAAACACGGTCAAAATCAATGTCTACTGTACTTTTTCAATGTTTTGTCGGTCTAAGGAAATTGTCTCTATGACTTATCTTTTCTGACAACAGTAAACGTATTCTAACTCGCGTCACTTGCTAGTTATCTCCCGCGCGCGCAACCAAACCGACGCGTTTCCACGTGGACACGCTCAATTGTTACGAACCACGAGGCACTTTCTAACACGCGAAAGGCGGGAAAGACAAAACTGCATCGCGTTCTGCAGGGAGTATTGATCCCATCCTCTTCCACTGGGGGCAGTGACCAACCCAGCCTTCTAGCACATGTAGACTAGGGAAATCTGCTATTCCTTGTGGAAGAACAATACACAAAACATCCAAAAACGAAAGTGCTAAAATTGACAATGTACTAATGTTGACCATGCTTTAATATAGATGGCTCTTGTAAATAACAATATAAATAGCGATAATGAATATAAATAGCGTCGAAATTCTATAAATTGCTACTTTGAATTATATTTCTCGTCTTAATACCTGCATGGAATTATGAAAACAAGCAAATGTGCCATTGGCCATGGTTAGTTCTTAAAAGCTTTCGTTTTACATACGACTTGTTAACCTAACCTAAGAATTCAGAAAGTTAGTAGTAACGGCACAGCTTTTGAAGTACATGAACGTGAAATGCATTTTGTACAAAAGTAAGAATTCATTCTGACCTGAAACAAGCTTTTGATAGCTATTTATCTAGCATGAAATACAGAAAACAGCGTACGTGTATAGAGCATTATATAACATAATATTAAACAGGGTGTTCACACTTGAAATCATTCCAAATATAAATTCGACACATGCATGGCGTACCGTGCTTCCCGGCCATAGTTGAAGTCTGTCGTGCTGGGTGTCGCTGCGTGTGGAGCCGCTCGCCGCAGAGGCTGTTATCACCTGTAGTGCTGAACGCTGATGCCGCGCCGCAGCTGCTGGCGCTGGCCGGCCGGCGCGCGGACCGCAGGCTGCACGTGACGTCACGATCCCCCACCACAGACCCTGCCCCCACCACCGCACTTCCCCGGCACGTCCGGTGCTGACAACATGGTACGCGCGGGCGCGCGTCTCGCTTCGTGCGATCGACACGCGTTGAGGCCGGTAAGGCGTCGGCGTGACCCTGAACGTATGTAGAAGTCGACTATTCATCCCGCATTTTACTTTCTCACGTGCTGCTTACGAAGTATAAACAAATAATTGTAATGCTGCGGGGCAAAACAGCGAGTTTTCGACTTTCGAACACTTATTGCCAGCCACAGGTAACGAAAAAAGTGGATAAATATTGTTCCTAAGTGTAATAAACTACTTTCTCTACTATGCTGTGTAGTCAGAGTTCATGATTTGTGGATCGAAAATCGAAAAATCGATTGTTGGCAAGCGTCTGTCTGCCTGTCTGTATGTCTGTGGTCAAAACTGCCGCCTAAACTGTTCAGACAATTTTCTTCTAAATTGATAATCACTTATCGATCTGTACGAACTTGAGGCCTGCTAATTTGAAATCGATATTTTTATTTCTGGGGCTACTTGACATGAATCTTCAACATGTTTCAAAATTTTATCAAAAACGGCTCAAAATATTTTTTAAACTTTGCCTTCGGTTAGCGTAAATGACGCTTAACAGAATGGTACATATCTAATTTCCATTGAAAATCCTAAATTTTCGTAAGCAAAAGCTCAACACTTTTTCCGCGTCTTCCTACAACTACAATATTGAAGATAGATATTTTTTCTTTATAAAATCTGTTGCATATAAACAGATTTTCAAGTAAGATATTTGTATTTTTTCGAAAATATGAGTCGTTTACGCGTAATCTTACGTGAAATATTGGAAATTTAAAATTTTTAAAACATTTTTTCTCGAAAACACCATTTTTTTACTTAAACTTTCTCCTCATATGTATCAAAAGAAGAAAAAAATTGTGCTAGTCTAATATCTAGCAAGCTCCCTGTAAAATTTGCAAAGTTTTAAAATTTCAAAAAGAACATAATTGTAGATATAGATTTTGGTCTTAGACAAAGTAAGTTGTAAAAATTCATCTCTTTAAAAAAGTCATGTAAAAGTTTTAGAAAAAATGAGTACTTTTCGCATGATTCGTGCTTGAAAATTACACAATTTCTAAAAAGTTTTTTTCTAAAAAATACTCTAATTGTTTTCTTAAAATGTTTTCCACGGACAGAAGTGCGCTTAAAAAAAACCGCGGGTCTCATTTTCATTGTTCTCTCTGAATTTTGGAAAATTGCAAATTTAGAAATAATACCAGAAATTATATGCTATTGCACCCCCACTAGTTGTCTTTAATATTCCTCCTCATACTTATGTATCAAAGAACAGCATAAAAAATGGCGCTTCTCCCATTTTCGGCGAACTCTATATTTTCGATCATTCAAAAAATATAACATTACAAAAGAACAATTTTGAAGATAGATTTTTGTCTTGAATTATATTTGTAAAAAAATTAAATATTTCAAAAGACAATGCACAATTGTTTTCAAAAAATGAGAACTGTTTGCCAAATTTCTGTTTGAAATTGATACGATTTATAAAAAATTATTTTAAAAATTCCCCCAAAACGGCTCCATTTTTCCTTTACATTTTTTCTTGCATGCTGGTAACATGCTTGCATGCAGGCCGGCAAACAAAACGGAGATGGACCTATTTTCGGCGAACTCTCTCTCTCTCCCTTTTTGATGATTTATTTACTACAAAGGTTTCATGAAGTAATTTATATTTTCAAGGTTGTGCGTCGTTGTGTGACGTTATTCGTATGTCAAATATCTCAAATGAAGATATTAATTTAAAATAACTTCCTAGAAAAAATTAAAATCTGTAACAGTAATTGCCTCTACAATAATATTTTCTGCACATTCTAAAAAAATCCACTCTCAAAGTCACTGAAACATTTTCTCGTTTTCTTATTCTTATACAATTATTTTAATTAGTCTAAAGGACTACAGAAATTCGGAGAAAGAATTCTGATTTTACAGTTGAGGTGATATTATATAGAAAATCATAATGTTTAATATTCATTGGTTGACATTCTGGAAGAGAGTATACAGTAGTTATAAATTTATATCATTAATAAATTGAGTACGTGACGTTCAGGATTGCATTATTTTTCTGAAGCTCATTATCTGAATTTTTTCTTAATTCTTGAAAAGAAATATCTTCAGATTGGTAGTACATCAAGCCATTTCATGCAACTTCAGAAGGCGAAATATATCGCACTGAATATTTCATACAATGACAAAGTATGATTTGTACAAGACATTTTTTCTCTCAAGATTTTTGATCTGGAAGCCAAGTCACTATTTGCAAGAATGAGTCGAGCACAAACATAAAACAAGTGGCTCCGGGAAAACATATTCAAGGTTGTCTTGCTTTCTCTGCGACTATGACCACGGAAAACAGTGTTTAAATACGAAAGGAGTCGGAAAATAACTTGTAAAATATTAACAAATTGCTTTAATTATCTCGATATTGCTTTAAGTTTTGAATTATCAGAGAAAATGAAACATCTTCAAATGAAAACATAGGAAGTAGGGAAAGGCAATTCAGAGGAAGCAAGAATACAGTTATCTTAAGCTTTTCCTCTAACCGATCTCAAGATCTATTATAGAAAAGGGAACGTAGTACACAATTAGACTTGGTACATAATGCGAAAGGGCTGAAAATTGAAAAAAAGATGTATGTAGTAGTTGTGAAAACACTGACAGTTCGCATTTTAGGTTATCTTACTATAAATGTAACTGCGTAATGCTACTGTAATAAATGCAACATTAAAAGTGTTATGTGTTAGGTAGTTATGTTGAAAAATGTGAACTAAAAAAATTCATGATTTAAGCGAAAAGTTTCTATTATAGTGATTTCTAGACTATTGTGGCGTCTCCAGCTGGTATTTTCATATATAGAAGTTCAATTTGTGTGTTGCAAATTCGAAGTAAATATAAATTTCAAACATTTGCAATTGCCCTGATCTTCCATTTCCTGACACAAAAAGGGCGAATAGACGGATGGGCGGATGGGTGAGCGGATGCAGGCTACTTGATTACAATATTAAGTATCTGAACGTTGCTAAATTACGTTGCAGTCTGTTTTATACATACTAAGTACGATCAATTTTTTAATTAGTTAGATTTAGATTAATACAATGCATTAATGCATTTTTTCAAAACAAAATTAATTTTTACATGAAAGACCACTTCTTAAACTATTTTTCTGCTTAGTTTCCGCCTCTCATAGCCGGAAATCAACTTTTCTCTGCCCTCTTAATAAAAAGTTGCCGCCAGTAAAGAGCCACGGATGAACACAATTTTTTTGCGGCGTCATCCTTTTCAAAGAGTCTTCCTCCAAAATTACGCTTCAAGTTCAAGAACGAGTGGTAGCCAGAAGCTGCGATGTCGGGGTTGTATGGAGGGTCATCAAACTGCTCCCAACCGAATTGTTGATTGATTCGAGATTTAGAGCGCATTAACTGCTTTGATACCTAGTCCCGTAAGTGTAGTGTGTGTTTTCCGGAAGACGGCGGTGTTCTTTCCCTGCTGGATGGTGAGATCCGGCGCCGACCTACCTATCGGCTAGCGAGTTTTTCTCCAACAAGGTATCTCCCACCAGAGGGGGGACCCACCTCAGCTGGGATAAGCTCCAAGCTCCCGAACGGTCTCTCAGCATGTATGTTAGTGTAGTGTATGTAAGGGTGTGAGTAAGTAAGGGGCGAGGATAGGACAAGGAAAGGGGAACGAAAGATCGCCAATCCGTGGCCCGTTTGATAGGGTATTGCTCCAGAATTCCCCTGATATTGATCGGAGAAGCCACAGGAAACTACCGATCAGAACAGCCGGGTGTTAGAATTGTCCCCTAGTCAGCGATTGCATTCGACCTAGCTGACAAGCTAATGTCGAAATTCCTGCCACCATCAGGACACGAACCTAGGATCTCCCGGTCAGCTGGACTGCAGTGACATCATCGCAAAATGGGTACAGCAGAAAATATGGACGTGCTTCGTGATGAAGCAACACTTGACGCCTTGACTGAGCATTCAATGCCTTTTCTTTAGAGATGCGAGTCAAGTGCTCACTATGTTTTACATAGGACGCGAGCCAGAAAGGAAAAACACGTATCATGAGCTCAAAGCTAAAACTTTTCATAAGTTAGCCAGTGTTATGAAAAACAGGGAAACGCAAGTATGACGGTCTGTAGGTGTGGGCGTTGCGTTGTACAATTTTTTGAATATGTCGAAAATAACTACTCCATTGGACAATGAATATTCACCTAATGTTTGTTGAATATTGTTCGGTTGGTAGCCAAAGTGTGAAGGAATTCTATGCCGTGCAGATATGGCGTCGCAAATTGTTCGCCACATTGAATTCAGTGTCATTTTTTAATGCCCGATTGTATTACGGGCTCAAAGCTAACTTTTTGTTTAACGGTAGAAAATTATTTTTCGTTGCCGATTATGACCACGCCATACCGTTTTTGTGTCTCTAAAAAACCGCCATACTGTTTCAAAAATGTTCAATTTGTCACTAGGTCATGTTTTATACCTACACATCCTAGGAAAAAATTACATTGATTTTAAAGTCTGTTAGACGAGTCTGTAAGAGCTATACCGATTGGATGTCACGAATGTGAGAAATTAACCGGTAAAGCTGTAAAAGTTTTACAACTGTTATATATAATATGTACACGTGCCACTCTTCTGTTTTTTAGTGACGTTTAATGTCTTAAATACCGATTTTATATATATATATATATATATATATATATATATATATATATATATATATATATATATATAAATTGTGAATTTCAAGGGAATTTTTGGTTCATTATTTCAGGTTTATTTTATATCCGATTAAAATTAAACAAAATTTCTCCACAATAATTGATGTTATTAATATAAAGATACAGCAAAATTGCAGGAACTAGACATTTCAATAGCTTTACTTTTCCTTAAAAAAATCAAGTATTTTCAATCGTTTTCTTCGTACATTTTAATTAGTAATTTCTGTAGATCCTTTTCTAGAGTTGGTGCTCTCCCCATACGTGGTTCTGCATTGTCCACTGCCTCTACGTATCGTACGTCTTCATGCCTCTTCCACTGTTGGAACGCCGTCCCACTCTCCGAAGACCCGTTTACTCGCCTAAGAACATACGCGATCCTTTCGATAGCGGGATGGCGCAAGCGGCTAATGAAACTGATCGCTTTCTGTGCGGCGCGGGGGTGGCGCCAGACTGTGGGGCTGTGGCAGACTACATGTTGCATCTATTTATCAAATGGATCACGGGGGGGGGGTCCTAAAAATGTACCACCATTCTTGTATCTATGATTGAATCTTTGAATCAGTATGTCGGCTACTTAGTGACACTGAAACGGTATGGTGTGGTCATAATTAGCAATGAAAAAGAACCATTAGACAAAAAATAGCTTTCAGTTCCTAATTCAAGAAGACATTAAAAATGACACTTTGAATTCAATATGGCGTACAGTTTGAGACGTCACATCGGCATGGTATAGAACTCCTTCGCACTTTGTCTATCTTACGAACAATATACAGCAATAATTAGCTTGTACTTATTCCCCAATGGCATATTTCTTTCGACGCATTCAAAAACGTGTGCAACGCAACGGCAACACCTACAGGCAGCCAAACTTGCGTTTCCGTTTCTCATTAACAAGTTTTTGTTTTATATTATAACAAGAGAAAGTAAAAAGTAAAATATAATATTATCTTCTCATTCAATCAATGAAAAATCATTAAAGACCGGAATTTTTCCTATATATTAAATTTATTTATTATCAATTATAATAATTAACTAAACGAGTGTATAAAGAGGGGAATAATTACATGAGTAGTATGTTAAAAAAAAACGAGCGACTGAGCCGTTCTTTAGCATCACTAGTTTTTATCACGATCGCTATTAACACTAATTGAAATGGCGAAAAAAGTATTACTACACTCGGATCCCATTGCATAATTTATACGATCGTCCAGACACAGTACATAGAGAGGGACAGCAACACATTATTCATTGACAGACGCAGGTGAGACTCGCGCGTCCAGCAACAGAGCGGACCGTGGGGCGAAATCGTCACATCAATAATGTGTGTACCGGTCGGGGGCGACACAAGCCCGTACGCCGGCAGGCGTCAGGTTACAGGAGGCGAATACTGTTCAACTCGACCTACACAGCCACACGCAGAACACGAGGCAGGTTGTTGGTGGAGACGCAGCGCGAGTCAAGCGTTGGTCCATCGCGTTCCACGCACGCCCCATTGGAGACAAAGCCGTGCCGGCCAGGGCGGTTGGCGAACATCGCGACGGGCATCGCCCTGCTGGAACCGCGCACCAACCTCCCCTCGCAAGGACGGCACCTCAAGCCCCACGAGGGACTGGATGCATCACGCGCTGCGAAGGAGATGGCGCGTTGCACCGCACGCCATCAATCCGTGTGCCCCGGACGAACACACTCCGGAAGCACGCGCTCGCCCGTGCGACGTCGCACGCGCACGCGACAATCGTTTTCGCGCAGGCAGAAGCAGCTGCGCGCCATTCCGCCCTCCCGTGAGATTAACTCAGAGTCCTGCTGTTTGAAACTGATTCTTTAATTTTTGATGCTACTTTAATAAAAACACATTTTCAATTTTTGGTAAATCATGACGCCAACGTGTCAGACGATTTTTGAAAAATGACGAACGTTTAATTTTCGTGGAAATCTGGGAATTTTCAAAAGTTGCAAAAGTTCAATACTTTTTTCGGCCTCTTTCTACAACATTATGAAGATAGAGATGTTTTCCCAAATGAAATCTTTTCTTATAAGACAAATCTTTAAATAAGGTGGTGAACAATTTTTAGAAAAAATGACAAATTTCTTTGTAGTTTTGCATGACATGAAGGGTATATAAATTTCATTTTTTGGTAAACTATATTCAATAATTGCAAAACATCATGGCAAAAGTATTATTTTGAGGATTGAAATTGTCCTGTTTAATAAAATCTATTCTAAAAAATATATCTTTATAAAAGGTGATGTAAAATGTTCGAGTAATTTCTGCTTGAAGTTAATGGAATTTATAAAAAATATCAAAAAATGTTTCTATTCTTTTCTTTAACTTGGTTTCCATGAATAGAGTAAAGGACGCTTATACATGGCGCAGATCTAATTTGCGTTGAATCCACTGAATTTTCGAAATTGCATACGTTGAAAATAATGTGGGAAACTATGTGCAAAAGAAGTAAAATTAGTTTTCAAGTTTTGAAAGGTTGAGTATTGTGATGCGGCATCCACTACAAAACATATATGTTTAAAACTAAAACATGGCTGTTAATAATACATCGACCATTATGTTTGTAAATATCTATGCTTTATAGCTGGCAAGTAATCTCTAACTTTAATTCGTGCGCTAAAAAATGTAATTTTTTTAAAAAGTGATTAAAGTTCGTCTTTAATTACACTTTTTCCTTTGTTGAAATGAGTCTTTATACCTCCCGGGATTAAAGTAGCATTTTAATCTCTCCGAGATTAAAGCCAGCGACTCCCATTACTAATACAATCTGAGAAAGAAAGAGGGTTTGGATATACCGTTGGATATTTTACATCAGTGATATTTCAAACCTTCAATTGAGAGTAAAATTAAACATTTTGAATCTTGATTTTGTAATCCTGTTTACTTAAGAGTGATATAATAACAATAATATTCAGTTTAAAAGGTTTAACAGACAAAGGTTCTTGTCAAAAGCGCTGTCCCACAGTAAGCGAGAATTGTTAACTTCCAGATACTTGTTAATTTATTTCACAATACCGCTAAATACAATAAATAATTGTATGATACAAAAACACAAAACAAAACGGAAACGAGGATAGAAATGATCATCCAAACATATTTCTGGCCCTTGGTCAAAATGTTTATAAAATGCAGAATTTAAAAAGAAAATAAACATGAAATAGGAATAAATAGTAAAGAATATAATCTTAATTAAAATCCCGGTTGTTTGATGGAACAAGTCTGTCAAACGTATTTTCGTATGAAGCCACTATTCGCCCCCGCGTGCCGCTTCACCTTGCGCGTGTACACTCCTTTGTAGATTTAGAGGGGAAATCAATGCGGAGTCAGGGGAAGTTACCCGTGCTCGTAGGAGCGCCTGGCTTCCCAGACGGTCCAGTAGCTCGTACGGGCCAATTTTGTCGTACCTTGTCTAAAATAATATGTGTACTAACTTAAAAACTACCCCCCCAACAATAAATACTAATCGACACAAGCATATTTAACAAATTTGTAAAATTCAAGCTTGTAAAAGTCTTAGTTTTATTGGCTAGGAGCCTTTTCCAAGACTTACAAAATCCAATCTATTTACAATATTTGAAAATACCAATATGAACTAAAGCGTAAACACGTATCGTTAACAATTTTTCCCAAAGAAATACGCCCGCACTGCTTAGAAATGTCAACATTTGCTTTAACAAGTAATGTTGCTCTCATCATTGAATAATACCTCCAAAACGATGAAGACTTGTACGTTTTTGATTTATTGTCAAATGTGAAAGTACAATTTCTTCTGGAACTTTTCATTGTTTTCTGTTATTTCTCCATTTGCAGAAGCATTCGTACTTTCTTCGTGGACACTCTTCAATTTTTCAGAAAATAATTTCGAAACATCACATTCTGCCTCTTTCGTATTATCATTAGGAAGATGTCGATCTTTATCTTCATAGTCTAAATAATATGTATCGTTTGTCTGGTTCAAAAATTCCTCCATTCTTCCATGCAGAATGCAAACTAGCCACCGAAAGGTGAACTACAGAAGGATGCCCGTACTGCTTTGTCCTTGGAGGCAAAGGTGTGCATGCCAAGAAATATTGTTTAAAAATTAATTTTTGTGTATGACATGGGGATTACCTGAGCTTCATTCACTCGGTACAACTATATCCCTCCCGCTGCCACGATTGGGGCAAAACAGCTCTCCCTCGGGAATAAAGCTCTACTTAAACTCCTTGTTATAAAATACCTATAATTGTCAATGGCCCAATATATTTTTAATTAAAATTTAACTAAAAGTTAATTTAAGAAGTGCATCTCCATATGCGAAAGACACGGAAAGAAGAGGGAAATACCATGGCATCAGAAACATCACGGGCGAAGAAGTATGCTCGAAGACGATCGTGTAAACCGCCTTCACTTTCATCAGTTATTATTTCATATTTTAGCTTTTGAACAATACTGATTACGAGAATTTTTCATCCGCGAACAAATCGTCGTAAACAAAAAAAGAGCACAAAACATCGCTGTTTAAAAAAATGGGCTTCAGTATATAAATCGACGAATCGAATCGAAATATCGGCATCCCTAATTCTGTTTACCTGTGTGACATGAAATTAACACCAACACCATGTAACGAGGCACAACATGGACTAAAGCCGCCTCCTCCGGCGTTACGTAATTTACTGAGTGACGTTAACTTGAGCGCGTGGAACGGACAGACCCGGCTCATCGTAACTCAGCCTCCGCCGTCTCGCCGATAAATCTCCGCTTGTCAGCGCTCTCACAGGCCGAGCCTCGGCTATCGGCTGTTCTCGGCTGCTCTCGGCCCCGCTGGGCGAAATGCTTCTTTGGAACCGAGGGAGACGCCGCGTTTTCGCGCGTGGGTGTCGAATGACGATCTCTGGTCGAGTAGGCGCCCACAGAGTAGGCATGCGGCATCGATGTCGGCGTTTTCAAAACTAAGTTATTTTTATTTCTATAAAAACATCGATGTTTTAAACATCGATATATTGAATCAGATGTTTTTTGAACATCGATGTCTTTACCTCTTCGATGTTTTGTTCAGAGATGGAAAATTCCCACAATCACAATTTTGCAAAAGTTAATATATGAAATAATAACTAATGTGATTGTCAGATTATGTGTTCGAACCAAACGAATATTTTATCGAGCAGACTATCCTTAGCCCGAGATGTAGTTCTAATGTTTCATTCGTCTTTCCTCGTATTTTTCACGTGGAAAGACGTTTCATAACTTTATTTTAAGTTAAATTTTAATTATAAATTAATATACCCAGTCACTGTCAAATTAAATTTTGTTGCACCCGAATTTAATGTTAGAGGATCTGAACCTGCTTCAAAACATGGATGTTTAAAACACCGATGGTTTTTGTAACATCTATGTTTTAATTTTGCATATAGATGTTTGTCAACTTCAATGTTTTGTTGTCGATGAGGTCGTTGTTGTCGATCTGCACCACTGAGTGATGCGACCACAGAGTATGGATGTGGCATCTATGTTTAAAAATACCAATGTTTCCATAAAAATGTCAATGTTTTAAACATTTTTTTATTAACGCCGATGCTTTTTAACATCTATAATTTTAAGTTTTTGAAGACTTGATTGTGATTAATATATTTTTTAACCACGACTTCGCAAAAGTTAAAATATTAAATAATAACAGATGATACCATTGTCAGTTCCAGTGTCCAAACGAACGCTGTTTACACTAGTATCTTCATCGAAAAGACTTATTCTCCTCCAAGGAGTGTTTCCTACAGCCATCTTAGTTATTTTCTCGTAGCACGCGGAGGGGCGGTAAACGTATGTGCAGTAAGCTTGCGGCTCTCTCTCCTTCCCGCATCCTTCTACCACAAATTGAGGAAGCTCTGACCCTTTGCGATGACCCTGAGCGTTCAGGCTTTCAGGTACAGTTTTTTTTATTGTTAGTTTTTGTCAGTAAAATAACTTCATGAAATCAATAGCCGCCACCAATGTCAAATTACATCTTCCTGCACAAACATAAATGTCGAGTATTAAACGATTACTAAACCACTTTAAAAAATGTGTAAAAACGTCGATTGTTTTGTATTATTAACATCCATGTTTTAATTTTGAACATCGATGTTTTGAAAGAGAACGCCCACGGAATAGGTTCGCACTGACATGACACGATGAGTGCCGTGGAGTTGTTAAGGCGTTTTTGACTCCAGTGCTTACTGTGCAGATTCGTCGGTTATCCGAGAGGAGGGATCCTCGCGCTCACCGACGAAAAATTTTGTCAATCCAACTAAATGTACTACATACACAGTCATTTTCAAATAGCACAATAATTTAGTTCCAGATATCACAGATTAGATATAAAAAAAAAGCTTCGTGAAGCCTTGGAATTCTCTTCGTCTTTTCAATCACCGCGTAACACTTTCTCATGTAAAACATTCACCGAGAACATCTTAATAGTGAGGCTCAGCGGGATCTTATCCACATACTACGAGTACGTCGTTCGTCACAAAGTTATCTCTATAGTACGTCACACACAGATTTTTTAGCGTTAAATAAATAAACCTTGACTACAAGGTCGGTGAGTTGAGCAGTACATTCAAAATTTCTGTCAATTGTGAGTCGCAAATAAATCAAAATTACTAAAAAAAGCCAGATCTAACATATGAAAATAAGAAAATCATTAGATTAGTCTCTTTACGCTCGTCGTGGCAAACTCAACAACAAATATTTACATCTGAAAATACGTCACTTCAATTTCTTGTAAAATAAAAATGATAAAACTATAACGCGTAATGAAACTATGAGATCGTTTTCCTGAGTCACTTTCGTGAAAACTGCGTTGTCATATCTGCAACCGTTGAGTAATAACAGGAGGGCGTGGACGATCCAACTCTGTAACCTACCTCCGCTGTTTGTCGCAGTTTGGCCGGCTGATCTGAAATTTTGGGGAAGTGACTACGGTAGGAAGCCATATCAAACAGTGTGATAAGAAGAAGCGAGATCCTAGAAAATTGATTTACTGGATTGAAATAAAAAATGATAGATACGGGACGATCGTAGAATGCATGATAATGTATCGCTAACGCACGTACAGACTATTACTCGCGCAACTTTTCTTCAACGATGACCTTCCCGCTCTCTGGCACAACAAACAGTTGACGGAAAAAGCTCGCAGCGAGCACTGATGACAACATTCCTAACACATCTTCACTGGCGTGAAATAGAAACAATTTTCTTTTGAAGGCGAGAACTTCTATCCCTTATTTACTCCAAAAAATATGAAGAAATAACCGAAGTAGGTAAAGAGCTATGACAGGAGATACCTCGAACTCCTGAGAAAGTTAGAACGCAAATTATTGAGAAAGTTGCTAAGGCATGACTGATTGTCCAAAGACTGGCACTGACACATTAAATCTAGTGGCCGATTTCGTAACTAATGCCCCCACTCTACCCGCATTTCTTCAATCAATCGTTGAAGAAAAGTTGCGCGAGTAATACGATTTACTTAATTACAGTTATTTGATGGTGCAGTGGAGTTTTGACCACGGCTTCTCGGTGCGGGGTCGGCGCCTTTCAGCGGTGGCATTGTTCTTCTAACGACTAATGAGGCCGGGTCGGACGACGACGCGGCGGCAGAGGCTGGTTGTAACCGCAGAGCGATCGGGTGGCCGGGCGACAGCGCCCCAATGTCTGTCTCATCGTCCAGTGACCTTTGCCAACGGCTCATTGTCAGTGCGTCAATGCGGTCAATGCGTAATGAAGACGCAAGCTTAGGTTTTTTTGATGCCTTATTTTACGTGGCGAGACTCAGGCCATCAGGCGCGCTCTTCCGCCTGACCACGCAAATTTCGCTACGTTCCTTTCACTAACTAGCGGAGAAAGGAGGTATTTCTTAGGCGAGAAACAGGCGATTTGAATTTAGCTCAGAGGCTTCTTTTGGGCTTCACTTTTTACAAGTGAATCTACTGACATGGGACAGCCGGCTTTACTTGCGCTCCGAAGGAACGCGTACGAAGGATTTCCGCGCCCTTAAAAATCCACTGGATCGATCGGGTTTGAATACTGTAGCGACATATAGGCTCCCAATTGAATAAAGCAACAGTTGTTTTGCGTTACGTGCACGACGAAATAAATCGTACCACAGTGGTGCTCTCGCGCTCCTTATTGAGACTGCGTGTTCGATCGGGGCAAAATGCTCGAATTAGGCGCGGCTCGCGACAGCGCGCGCAAGTGGTCAGAACCCTGGTGGCAACACCTAGGTGAGCTAGTCCCATGCTCCGGATCTTACTCGTTCTGCGCAGCACCAATTTGGGTCACGTAGGGAGAGTGAGAAGTCTTGCGAAACAATTTGAAAATAACATAAAATAGCAATGTTCAACGGTTCAAGGAAAAGCCTTGCAAATACGTTTTCGTGGCGACCAGTCCAAATACGAATACCAGTGCAATACGAGGCACCGGTCGTCGTGATACGAGTATCTGAAGCGCGCTTCCCGCATCCGTCCAGGCTACAGCTTGAGCGCATGCAGCCCTCTCTGTATGAGAGGGGAAGTAAGAGCGGAGTCAGGGGAAGTTTCCTGTGGTCGCAGGAGCCCCGCGCTTCCCAGGCGGGCATCCACAATGCAAACGTTAACATCAGCGTAATGCGTAGACGTAAACATTAACATAAGTGATAGACTAAAGTATTCACAATGTATAATATAAACGTAAGCAAAATAAGAGTTTCTATCGGCTGTGAGACATGGATGTGAAAATCGATTTCGAGGTATCGACTGAGTTCATAGCCCATATGCTGTTAGTCTTTCGACTTCGCTCGTATTTCGAATCTGATATTGAGTTAACGTACTGTGATTGGTGCATTTCTTATGTCTTACTTAAGCCTAAGCACAGAAGCTTGAAGCTTGCAAGCTTTTAATTTAACGTCTTACGTGTTATGGGTTTATGCAAACGCATTGTGAATGAGTCCGCTTATGGACGTAGTCCTAACTTTTATGTTAACACCATGCTTATGTTTTTGTTTGCAATGTGAATGGGCCTTTACGTTGCGGTTTGACACGCCTGCTTTAAAATATTCTATTGGAGTTCAACATATTTCCAGCGCAGTTCTACTAGAGAAGTTGTCTCTCCTTCGTTTTCTTCTGCACTCTTCAAATGCGAAATATCTTTTTACTCGGAACGTCCGATTTATATAACTATAATATATGTGCGTTGCTAGTAAAGTTACCTCAAACCATTATGTAAAATATGAAAAATTGGCCGGTAAAAAATCCCTAACTTCTTCCATCTTTATTAATGCCAATTCTTAAATATTTATATGATTTAAAACAACACATTTGTTTGTGCCTCAAACATTTGTGAAATATTTATTAAAGAAAATTTATTGGGAATCAAAGTAAAGGGAAATACTAGTAAACGGGCATAAAAAAGGTTTATTTGAAATAGTACAAACTAAATCTTATAACAATAGTATACAAATATAACCATCATATAGGTGATGTGCATTTTGTATTCAGTTAGTACAAACGTTATCGGAGTTCATTAAAAAAGGATATGACTGTGCAGTGGCTTTATTGCATATAAAACTGACCGGGAAGAGGACAATCTGAAAAGTACATCGCAGCCCTTTAAAATGGAAGCTCAATTTGACAAGGGAAACAGGTCAGATTGCGTTGAAATTTTGTTCTACATAGTAGGAGGAAGACACAACATTTATGACGTTACATTTGTCACTGGATTATCTTTTGTGTGTTTTATGAAACTCTACTCATAAAAATTGGTAGTATTTTAAAAGGTTTTTAACTCTAAAAATTATCACAAGTTGTGCACTGGTCCCAGAGGATTAAGTGAGATTTAATAATTAGGTAGGCAATGTACTTACTGATACTTGAGGGTCTATTAAGTAGCAAACTCTTCTTTTTAAAACCTTCAAGAAGTTAAGAGTATGCATTTCTTAAAACGATGAAAAATATACATTCTCAAGTATATGTTTTTGAAGCATTCTAAAAATATGCGTTTTGTGAGCAAGCATAGGCAATAGTGCATTAATGCAAGGATTATGAGGTCTTATAAATGTTATCATTAATTATCGCAAATGGATGGGAAAAACAACTCAGCAACTGTCAAAATTCAAAAACCGCGTGGATTCTTTCTTATCTTGGTCTAAGAAGGGAAACTTTTCGATTTGTATTCAGAGATGGAAAATTAAGCCATCACTCAGTTCTAAGACGACCACAACATTTCTGTGGAATTATTATGTTTGAAACTAAGCCGTTACGAAAAGAAAAAAACTATAAATTACATGAATATTTTTAGCCAAAAAATTACTTACACGAAGGTGACCGTGAGCGTTAAGTAATTTCGTTGTCTCACCTGGAATTTGAATATATTGTTTCACTAAAGTGGCCCTGGCAATCTTTTCGGGAGCCCAGCACCTCCTGGTAGCACACTGAGAACTTCTGGTGTTCATCGTAAGAGCAACTTTCACTTTAAACCCACAAATAGAGACCTCCGTGGTTATCTTTATCCTCTCCCTGTAAATACACCAAGGTTCTGCAAATCCTAAATTTTGTCTTTTGTCTCTGACATTTGTTTATTTTACTTATTTCAAACAAATTGATGCATTAGCTTCCAGTATATCGTACGTAAGCTTGATATTGATACAGATATTAAATTCTATTACATCTATTAAACCAATACGAGAATTATAACATATGATATTTACAATAACACAATAAGCGAACTGTCGATAAGAAAACAGTCTCTACTACATTCTAAAACATGAATAGTTGTGAGAAATGCTGGAAAATGAATATATAAATATCCACAAGAGTAATTCGCGGGAAATAATTTGGGCAAAGTACTACTAGGTAGAAGAGAAATATTTTGAGATAATACTGCACGGCTATGAATGTTGAGTATCATCGTGAAAAAAAAAGTGAAGAAGAATATGTGACTCGTTGAAAACCCTGTTCAAGCTGTTTTGGTCCATTAAATATTCCCTATGGAAAGTTTGGTCCACGTAATATCAAGAGAGGTAAAGTTCTAGACACGATGATAATGGATTGTACAAAAAATCTTTCGTTGTTTCTGTATGTTTCAAGAGAGAAGGTTTTAATTAGTATTCGTAAATATTTAATCAAAAGCTTTTTTGTCTTGGAAATATCTATCGGCTACTTAGGATATTAATGCTCACTTCCACAATTTAAATATTTGATGAATAAGTGACTCTAAAATGTTAATATTTCCTTTATTTAGATCTCACATTCTTCACGAAAAATTTCAACTCCATAACTGCGAACCCTGATGTGAATGATAATCAAATAATGATTTTAGTTTGTAAAATTCAAAACGTGATCGACATATCATCATTGATGATAAATTTCAGAATTAATAAATAAATACTTTTTTCTTTTAATATAATATAGAGCATAATGATGTATTGTTTTTGTCATGCAAAATGTAAAGCTGAACGTTAACAGTTTGTTTTGCAAACACAGAACGCTAATGTTGCTTACTCTGATGTATGTACATTTATAATAATAATAATAATAATATAATAATAATAATGCATAATTTTAATGTTTATGTGTTAGAATGCCTTAATTTGTTTTGTAGATTTTAAAATATGTTTGTGTTTACCATTCTTTGATATTGTATCTGTGTGGTATCCATGTGAAACCAAAAACCTTGAGAATAAACAAAATAATAATAATGACAATAATAATATAATGATAAAAATAACGAAGTGCATGACTTATGTTGAATCCATGACACTATATGTAAAAGTTGAATGAAATGTTTCAAGAATGCTACAATATCTGCTACTTTTAATTTAGCCACATAAATTGCTAGTAATGCCTAATCAAGTGCCGAAAATTCAATATTAATTGAGGCTCACATTAAAACTGATTACCCCTCGGGAGGCTTACGGACAGCATGCTAGTTTTCTGTGAGTCTTTTCCGGGTCGATTCCCGGCCGGGGCAAGAATTAAGCTGCTGCGTTCCTATTCAAACCGTATCCGTTTCTACAGCTATGTGACGAAATATAAAGCTCATGGAGGCCAAGTAAGCTAGGTACTGTGTTGGAAATACGCCATGCCCACCACATGGCTCCCTTACTTTCAGGTGAGGACAATAAACAAAAATCTGGCCCAGGTCTGGGCATACCGCTAGCTGGCAAACGCCGACTTAATCTGACCCTAAACTACCAAATACATTCATCCGTTTTCAAACCGATTAAATTCTGTTGCATGTTTTTCCCATCCAAGTTTGCAGTGTCTACAAGTTCTGTGAAGCACGTCAACAGCGCATATTGAGTGAGACTACTTGCTTGACCCTTGGAGGGATTGTGTGCCGCTCTTCACCCCCTCAAGGCCGCCTTCGAAGCCTGTACATGGAGTACTTGCTCTCGTGGATTTTGTGCACGCTGTCGGGGTCGCCGCTGGCCTGCGGGCGCTGGGAGGCGCGCTGGGAGGCGCGTTGGGGCGGCGCGCGGCCGGCGCCCGGCTCCTTGCAGCTGTACAGCAAGACGCCCTTGTGCAGCACGGCCCACAGCGCGGAGTGGCGCTGCTGCAGCAGCAGTTCGCGCGTCCTCTCGCGCACGCGCCTCAGCTCGTCGTTCAAGCTGGTGGCCTGCACCTCCATGGCGATCACCGTCTTGGTCACGTTGCTGATGAGCGCCATCAGCCCGCGCTCCGAGCGCCCGCCCCCTCCCC
>BOPP01000247.1:1541310-1562679 GCA_017312745.1 Gryllus bimaculatus
CGGGTGGACGTTCTTCGCAGCAGCGACCGCCGGTTCGACATGATGGCGTGCATGATCAGCGTCACGGTCGTCACCACCACCAGCAGGCTGACGAGCAGAACGATTTTACACACGATGCCAGTTCGCCCGCTCGCCAACATGCCAGGGCCTCGGTCGCTGGGGCGCCGTCATCGGAATGGGCGATCCTGGAAAGCCGACTCCTTCCTCATTATATGCTGGTCTGAAAAAAATCAACAAGTCTATTAAAACGGTGCACTGTTCTCTCGTGCTCAAAAATTGTATCACATTTTATGTTCCAACAAACACAAGACTCCTGAAACAAAACGTCTGTAATGAAACACGAGAGGGTTTTATTATAAAAATTGACAGACATTTCTATAAAATTGAAAATTAAACTTCAGAATTTTTTTTTCAATCTCTAATCAACACGGTTATTAATAAGCAAACATTCCAAAGATGTAAGTGACAATTATATTGAACAAGCTTCAAAATATTTATCTTGTTAAACTTATGAAGCAGCACGGTGACATTTCTATTAAAAGAAAAACTGAGAACTTTCTTCAAGAACGATCTCGTCGGTAGGTGATAACTGTTCGTCAAATATTTTTTGTCAGCTCCGTGCCCTTCAAACAGCTTTTCAGAGCTTGAATAACATTTGCTTCGCTGTTTTGTGCTCCTCAAGAAGCCTCTTTAACATTACATCTCCTTCACTGTCTACATTTCCATACTTCAAGTCATGAAACGTTGCAAAATCTCTTAAATAGAAAAAAGTTAGTGGAATTTATAGTTTCTCCACAATAATAATCATATTAGTGACTGCTATTACATTTCGAATTTAAACTGCCAAAACAAACATATTTTTAGAAATGGATGTCTCTTCAAAATTTCCTTTAAGAAAGTCATTTTTTGTATTTTTAAAACAACTATTCATGTAGAGCTTTCTTGATTTTTCGTTGTGACATTGAATCTAGCCAGAAGACTCCTTTCATGAGAGCTGGCCATGAATTGAAGTTCATTTTAAGGTTTTATTTTGCATATTTTCATAATCTGAATACGTTGGATATTTACTTAGTTGAACAAACATTTCACTCTGTTAGTTTTAAAAAAATATGAACTTGTGAGTAGTTTAGATTTATTGCGATAAAGTGTAAAATTAAAGAAAACCTCCACACTTTGTTCTTCAAAATTAAATAAGACCACAAAAATAAAGTAGATGAAATTAATCGTTTGTTTGGAAAATTATACTCTATACTAGCAAAAAACTGAAACACATTGTCATTGAAAAAATTGCTGTTTTAAAATTTAAATTATTTTCATTATATGACGTACATCATACGGCTTACTACAATTAAAAGAAAAAAGTAAATATTTTTCACATAATGTAAACTTCTAATAGTACGACTGTAGCATTGGTTAATTCATTTTAAGTTATGTATTTTGAAAGCACGTTACACGTAAAATAAGACTGTTATTCATAACATGAAACTTATTGAACAGTCACGTGATTGACACTTGTGAACGCAAATTATATTTCATAATGCTAATTATCGATAATTAATACGCCTTTTCCTAACATCACACGCTCAGTCCCTAGAGATGCGACTCCAGGTCAAGTGTAAATGTGCAGCGTGGATATATTGATTGGATAAATAATGAGTAACGCGATCTACTCCGCAGGCTCACTACATCATGCAAAATAACCGTCTCACATTCACCACACAGAAGGCACAGAGGAACTATTTACTACACGGCGAGGGCGAAAGCATCCGTCTATTTGCCTCGTGTAATGTTCCTCGTGCATTGCACGTAACTACCGGCAACTGTTCCGCGCGCACGCAGCCTCCGATCGCCGGCATCGGATCCAGCAGCGAGGGAGGGGAACCAACACGCACCTGGTCAGCGGCGAGCGGGTGACCTGGTTCGGTGGGCCCGTTAGTGGGCGAGAATCGAAGCGCGGCCTGCGAGCGTCGCGGCCTCCGAGAAGGGCGGAGCGGCGTGGTCGGGCGCGCGCGGCGCGGGGGAGGGGAGGGCGGCGGCGCTGGGTTGAGGCATGCGCGCTCGCGATCCGCCTGCCCTGCAATCAATACGCTTCCGCCGCCGCCGCCGCCGCCGCCGCTGCTGCCAAGGGCGTGGCAAAGGGTCGACCCTCCTGCAGACACATTGCACTGTCTCGCCTCACTTCGAAAGAAGACAAACACAAGTCTTCCCATTACTTCCTCTAACACCTTGTTCAGTCAGAATCTGTTTTATGGGGCCTTCATACCGAAATATCGATTGACGGCGAAACGTCAGTTCGGCCGTCTGAGTGGGTTAAAGGTAGCGCCTCAAAACTTGAAACGGTTTTCTCCAAAAGTAATCTTCCCCGATCGATTAAAAGGAAATCGAGGTTTTGCGAGTTTAAAACGGATATTTTGATTTTGGGGAGTACTTTACATTTTCTCAAAAATGGCTCCAATTTTGTGATTAAATATTGTCCTCGGATAGCGTAAAGGACGCTTAAGAGATTGACCCTGGACTCGGTTTTCTCTGGTATATGGTATCTCTGGTATATGAAAATTGCAAATTTTTTTTGACATCGTCCTACAACTACAATACTGGAGATAGATTTTATTAAATAAAAGAGTCTCTGTTTTCCAAAAACAGATCTTGATATAAAATCATGTATGCCAAATTCAGTCAATTTTAAACAATTATTTTCTTAAAAACATGCCCACTTTTTCTTTACATTTTCACCTCGTACGGTAAAAAAATGATGCTAATCTTATTTCCAGTGAACACTCTGTATTGCCGAAAATTGCAAAAGGTACGATTTAAAAACTACAAAATTGAAGATAGAGATTTTTGCTTTAAAGAAAATTTGTTCTAAAAAAATCCGGTTTTTTTTCTGGTTGAAAAAACTATTGCAGTTTCTTGTAGTAGTATAATATTGCGGTGTCGTTACAAATAACGCGAGAAAGAATGTGCTGTTGTAGCGTAGTTTTTAAACGTTCGTCCTTCGTCCACGTTAACAATACTAGGGCAATATTTGTTTTCCGAAGTGATTATTCTCTGTTCGATCCGACCGACTCGAAGTTCTGCTACTTTGAAAACAATTCTATAAATTTTGGGGGTGGTTTAAATGAAGTTCCTGGGACATTTTCAAAATTTTATCAAAAATGTTTCCAAATTTTTTCTTTAAATTGAATGTAAGAATAGTGTGGAATACATTTTAAAAATTAAACGTGTTCTTCACAATAAGTTCTTTAATTAATGTCCTTTGTTATATACAGGAAATCTCAGCATACATGTTACAAATTTCTGTTAAAACCTTACAAATTTTATTAAAATACAAACAACTACAATGTACTGTGTAACAAAATATATAAAATTACTTTTTAGGGGATTATAAATTCTATGTATTAATATGAATAGAAAGTAATTAAACTTTAATACGTAAATTGAACTAAAACAACTGAACAACGACTAACAAAACCCTCCTCAAGCCCTAACTTCACAAATCCATGCTCTACCATCAAAATCACCCTACACACTCAACTCCATTCCAGACCAGGCCCTTAATAAGCTTGGAAACTTCGCCGTCATTTGCTGTACTTTTATTGGACGAGAGGCTTTTCTACCCGGGCCAAGATAAATGTTGATCATGCTTCCCGTTCTCGTCAAGCTTCGCGTTCCCATCGTGTTGTGAATGCCTGCTTGTCTGTCTTTCAACTTTCTTTACGTTCCCTTCGTGTTGTAGTGTCCGTTCGAGGGCTATTGTGGAGCGGCCTTAAGACTGAATAATGCCTGAACGACAATTCACTGTCAGAGTAATCATGACAATCTCCTTGACACTATTTTTGAAATTGTTTTGATTTAGGTTTACCCCAGAGTTGTTTTTGTATCACAAGCTTTTTTTAAATTCACATTTATTCAACTTTGGATTAAATATTGGAACTTTTCGAAAGAAAATTTCGCTAGAATGATATTCGGGCTGTATTGTTCGATGAGTCATTGAATGCTTGACATTAAACGAACAGAAATTTTATTTTTAATTTAATAAAATAAATTTCCGTTCCTTTCGAATCACATTTTTGCGTAAAAGATCTGTGCAATTACTCCTTTAAGAACTTTGATGAAATTTACGACCTCTAAAGTAGAGATGTTTGTGGAAATAGCACGAATGTTTGCATTTCTATAAACTCGTACGTCGCGTGTGTTTGCGTGTATTTTTCTGAGACACATGTGTCCTTCACACTCAGAAGAGAAACTTATGCAATCTAGAAAAGCCTCTTTAACCAAACGTCACGTTTGGTTTTAAGAGAACATTAATTTATTTTCTTGCCAGTCTTATCAGAGAAAGACAAGCAAGTAAACAAAAATATTAAAGTAGATTTTCAGAGTGACTCAGAGTCTCCAAATAATCTTAAAAGACATTATTATTATTATTATTATTATTATTATTATTATTATTATTATTATTATTATTATTATTAATAATAATAATAAGTCAGCAATTATCCAAAGTTAAACAATACTTCCATCAGTCTGTTGAAGGCGACCATCCAGTCCACCTGCTCCTGCAATTCCCAGTAGAAGCAACGGCCATCACGAAGCGTCACCGCAAAGTGTTTTACTGAGATGTCAGCTGGCAACCACAGGCAGGCTTCCTACGGCAGCGAATCAAATGGTCTTCAAACTAGAAGTAGGATGTATGTCATTCGGTGTTGCATGGAAGTTACGAAGTTAGAAATCAATATCGCAGACTATAGAAAAGAAATGTACACACTTCTATAAAATGTCTGCAAAAATATGGAAGATCATTAACATCATGAATACAGAAACCATGCCATTTTTTCACCAGAAGCAACATGTGCCAATAGGAGAACTCCACCGTATTGTGTACTGTGCTGCCTTGACTGTTATTAATCTGATGCTACAAATACATAAAACAGCAGAGTATTCAAATCAACAGTGAAACAGAAAGAAAGAAGAAAAGTGCACTCCTATTGCTAAATTAAGTTAGGAAAACCTATCAGCAGTCTTCGAGAGAAGATTTCTGAGAGAAAATTCTTAACAATCACTTGTTTACCTACAGCTCATAAATATCAGACAACTATCACTACAAACAAAACATATTTTGACATATTTTCAGAGTAATAACATAACGACTGCGAACAAAATTGTTATCGGTCATCAAAGGGTTGCAAATTACAATCGGCACTGTTGTGAAATCCTATACTATAAAGAAGGAAAATATCAATATAACATACATAGCCTACAAAAATACGGTTTATTATGTGCCCCATTCTTATCTTTTTGGCACACTGGAGACATACAAAACAGATTCAGAAATAGTGTTCTGTCTTTCTCACGTGTTCCGCACCTGGACCGCCATCCTGCACCAGGCACACCCAAATGTCGCAGCGTCCCATAAGAATTAACAGAGGTATTTTCCAAGGCAACTCTTCAAGCGCCCTTTGATTTTGTGGGGCACTAAATACTCTCATTAAAACCCTTCAGAACACAAAATGGAATACAATATAAACAAAGCTACGAAATAAAGCTACACAATTATCCATGCCTTTGTATGGATGATTTGAAATTGTTTACCAAATCAAATGACGAACTCCACAAACATCGTGACCATGGAATTTGGTCCCAACAAACGTAAATCTGTGTATACAAATATGAACCGAACTTGTATCAACCGAGGCAAAATTGTCGTGTCTGAGGGATATACTCAGAGGCACACAGATAACACCACAGGCTGGGGCAGTTGATCCATGGAGATCCCTCATTTCAAACCAATAAATCCCTCCTCCAGTTCATCTATCATATTTCTTGAGTGAACAGAAATTCGGGGCCTCAATTAAGTCGGGGCGTGGGGAAACGTGCCCCAGCTACCCGCTTCTTCTGGTCGTCCCTGGCTATACTCTCTCCCCCGAAGATGTTATTGAATATCTCGATGACCTAGATAGTTACAAATATTTAGGGAACACGCAGCTACGAGGAATTGATTATACTAGTATCAAAAGAGAACTGAAACGAAATTTTATACGACTTATAATCACAGAATCAAAAGCATACTTAACACACCATTATACATCAGAAACAAAGTAAAAGTGATTAACACACACACTGCTTACTTTTTTGGATTAACAACGAAGTCAGCGACAGATTTGGAAGGTCTCTCAAGGCTAGTCAGAACACAATTGACAGCATGCCGAGTGAGATACCGAAAATCTTCAACAGAACAAGTGACCCTTTCTGCTCTCATGGGTGGCATGGGAATCACCGACAAATTGTGTAGCATTTGTGAATACGTAAGAGACACAACCCCATTACACGTCAAATGCGTCATTACACGTCAAACCTACACCACCCGAAGCATGTCAATAGATAATCAAAAGATGAAACGGGAACGTACAGAACTGCATGCTATTTCCAAATCAACTGTACACTACGATAAAATAGATCAGGAAGCAAAAAGTCGTTGGCATAAGAATGGGAACCTTTTTGATGAAACAACTGGATTTATGAAGGCGATCCAAGATAGTGTTATATTAAAGATTGCAATTTGTTGTGCTTTGAATGATGATTGAATGATGAGTATTCATCACCTTTATCTTAGAAGTAAAACTTTCAAGACTTCTTTGTGAAACAAAATATATTTATGTGCTCAAGAATGAAGAGAGTTTAATGCATTACGAAGAACTGAGGACTAATAATTGCAGCAGTTATTATAATGATTATATTTTCAAATATATACCAAAATGCCAATATTTGTGATTCTTTTGCAAAAAAATGTGATGTGAATATATCTTGATCCATTATCTTGAAGTTTATTTTATTTTTATCAAAAATTGTTTCACAAAGTCGATAGTCTTGGTTTTTTTTCTTCAGTTCTCATGATATTTTAGTGAATTACTCTCGGTTGTTTTTGAAGAGTAAAATAATCCTCGTCATATCATTAGGAATCCGTGGTACTAATTTTATAACGAGACTTAACTCACCATTGAAGAGTGTATAAGGGAAACATATTATTCAAAATATTGTCTTTTTTAAAATATATATATATAGTGCTGAGACAACTGTTGGAGCGATATAATACTCTTTCAGGAGTTTTTGAAATATTGTTATTTATGCTCCTGCGCAATATGCTTAACTTATTACAACACTTGAACACGTTTCAGTAGCGCTGTATTTCTCACGTACCTGACAACTAAGTAGCTCTTTGTTGCTGATAAGAATTTTATCATAAAGCTTTGCATTCAGTTCTTTTCCATCTCTCAGCATTGCATTGGGAGCCAGTTGCGATTTGGATGCGTTTCAGTCGGGATCTCGCAGTGATCATCGATGCTTCAGTGAACAGAATTTTAAACCCCGAGTTAACATTTAATATTCATTTTTAACATTTCCACCATTCAGAAAATTAAAACTTTGGTGTTTGTGACATTTTCTAACAATTTCGGGAAAAGTGCGCAATGAATACTACAGAAGACGTCGACATGTTTTCGCAACAAAAGTTATATTTCGCATGGCCGGATTACGCTATGTTCTGTTCTATGTTGTTAATATCTACAGTGATTGGAATTTATTTTGGGTGTTTTGGATCTCGCCAGAAATCAGGAGCCGAGTATCTGCTTGGTGGCAGGAATATGAGTGTTTTGCCTGTAGCAGTATCTCTAATAGCAAGGTAAGTCGTTTTCCTTTCAAATGAATGGACGTTTTCGTTTTTAGTTTTCTCTTATTTTTTAGTCATTTAGTTTTGTGGAACAAATGCTTCTTTATGTTTATTTTCATTTTAGTAGAGAGATAGTATTAAACTTATCACGTTCATTAGAAAGATTAAAATGAAGATTGCGTGCTTAATAATAACATAAATAATTATTATAGAAGGCCCTAAATTATGTTCCTTGTAGAAAATAATTTTGGAAAAGGAATGACGCTACTTCCGTTTCTATTTCATTCTGTATCATACCGCGTCTTATTGAGTATAACACCACAGAAGACAAAGGTCAGGGGTTAGCAATATGCAAATATACAGATGGCAGTAGTATCGCGTACAAAAGATATAAAAGGACAATTAGAAGATCTTTATTTTGCACCCAAGTGATTGGAGTAAAAAGTTTTCTGTCGTGTTTATGGCCGCACGACACGAATTAAAAGACTGAACGCGGTATGGAAGATGGTGCGAGACACATGGGACATTCATTTTTTGAAACCGAAAAGGAATTCCATTTTCCGAGATCCAAAGTGTCAAGCGCGCGCCGAAAATAACTAATTTCAGGCAATACCTCTCACCACTGGTAGTGGCCGACGGCCTTCACATAAGGGTGAAGGGGACCGAGTGAAGCGGAGTGTGCGTAGAGTTGTCAGTGCTAAACGACAGTCAACACTGCATGAAATAACTTCAGAAATCAGTTTGAGACGTACGACGAACGTATCCATTACGACAGTCTGGCGAAATTTGGTGTTAATGGGCTATGGCGGCAGAAGACTGTCCCGAGCGTCTTTGCTAAACAGTACATAACTTGCCACGACTCTCCTGACTTCGTGATACATTGTGACCCTTCGATTGGACCCTAGATATAAGGAAAACCTTGGGCAGATGGGAAGATGGGTTGGGCAGATGAGTCCCGATTTCAGTTGGTAGGAGCAGACCTCACGAAGCCATGGACTCAAGTTGGCAACGAGACACTGTGCAAGCTGGTGGTGGGGCCACAACGGTGTGGGCTGTTTTACATGGAATGGACTTGGTCCTCTGGTCCCAATCAACCGATTATTGACTGGAAATAGTTATGTTCAGCTCGTTGAAGACAATTTGCAGTCATTCATGATTATCATGTTCCAAAATAATAATTACACTATGCAACATTTTTTTGGTAATCTATTTTTCGTTTTTCTTAATCCATCTTTTGGCGCAGATTTCAGATTTAATTTTAGTTTTTTTTGTATTACGTAGTATTTTGCAAATCGAGCGAGATTATTTTGGTCTGAAAAGTAAATTTTCGGGAAGGGGAATTTTATTGAGAGAAAAATAAATTTTATTTCGGTAAGTGGAGGGTGTTGGGCACACTTGGAGGGGGTACCCATCTAGCTGTTAGGTAAGACACTGGGTGATTGTTTTATGCAATAATGTTGTGAAGAGCTGAAATAGTTTGTTCGTGCAGTTTCGTTGTAATTAGTTCGCGCGTGTTTAAACAACCCAAATGTGTTCTATTTTGTGGTAGCTACCTACTTATTAAGCAAAGATAGGCCATTAATAGATTCATGAAGAATATCCATTACGCATATTTTGGAATAGGGCTTTGCGATTAAGACAAAAGCTGGGCACCACACAAGGTATGCCCCACATGTCTTGAGAATCTGAGACTGTGGAAAAATAGTATGAAAAATCAATGCCTTTTGCAATTAAAATGGTTTGGATGAAGCCACAAAATCATGTACATATTTTATTTTTATATTTGAATGGTTAATGTTAAAGATCATAATGCAAAAAGAAAGGAAGTAATAGAATATCCTATCATTTCTTCCTCCTTATGAGCAGTTACGCAAAGGGATTCTCTTCTTGATCTCATTACACCTACCATTCTTGAAGATACGTCGCAGGTAATTAAGTGCAGCTCAACAAATTAAAGCTGCGATGGAAATCATTACAAGTCGAAAGAAGATTCTGCACAAAAATTATTCAGTCAAAATTATCTTGGTGATTTAACTCGTGATTTGAATCTGACAAGACGCCGCTGATTTGCTCTGGTCAAGACTAAAAGCAAAGAAAATGTACTATAATGAAATATGTCCTCTTGGCATGGTTACAGAGAAGAGGAATTAATAAAATTATTGAAAGAGGAAGACAGTATGATTTTTTGCTGTGATATTAAGGGTGTAATGAATTTCTTTAAGGTCACTTATGATGCAAGTCAGTGGGTGTTAATTATAGACTCGAAAACACATAACTAGTCGTTTCTGTGGCTTCCATACAGCAGAAAACTGATGATGATGGCTAAGCCATCGAAAGCTGCTATTGTAATAAACAACATTGTTGGCAATGACAACTCATATAATTATTTCATTGTAACTGCTAACGAAAACTCACCACAATACCAATATTCAAAGGTGTACTTTACATAGTGAAAATTTGTTTGCTTCAATTCCTGATGCCCATTCTGTTCACCTTATGGAATATGCCCATTCTGTTCACCTTACGGAAAATATCAAATCAGTGCTGAAATTTCTAAACTATGAAAACAACATTTGAATAATGTACGAGTATTTGTAAGAAGTTGAAATGTTACTTGCTCAACAAACTGGCTACACAAAAATTCCGTGTTTCATTTGTGAATGAGACAGCTGAGCCCAAGACAAGTATTGGAAGAAAACAGTTTAGGTCAAAGTTATAATACTCCAACCCGGTTCAAACGTACCGTAATCAATGAGCCAATAAATTGTTCAATCAAGAAAAATACTTCTACCTCCACTTCACATCAAACTTGGTATGATGCTGTTAACTACAGCACTTTCAAAAGATGAATACTGCTTCCAGTACTTGGTAACTAGATTTCCCAGAAACATAAATAAGAGATCTTGTGATCATTAGATAATTAATGAAAGACAATTGTTTAAAAGTACAATAAAATCTAGTCAGGAAAACAAGTTGGGTTTTGTTTAAACAAGTTGTGATTAAGTTTTGGGCAGCAACGAAGTTTCAAACTAAAAAAAAAATTGTTAAAACACTGTTGCAGAATTTAATGCAATTAAGTTGCGACATGAGAGTAAAACTTAATTTTCTACATTCTCATATTAATTCATTTCAAGTTCTTCAGGACTTATGTGTAACTTCTCTTTCTTGATAGTTCTCCTTCGCTAGTAGCACCTCCTTTTGGCATTAAATAGGAATTAGCCATCATGAATGCATTCCCCCTTCCCTGATATCTCTTTCCCATGTCTTTTTTGTTCAGATGGAAATTATGGTCTCGTTCTTCACCGACATTTTCAAGGTTTGCAGGTAAAAATTAAATGAAAACAAGAAATTAAATTATTTATACCTTTCGTTTGAATTCGTAATATTTAAACTGTTTTCATAATAATTAGCATTTTTAAGTAAATAAACACCGTTGTCCATTCTAATGCAATACATTTTAATTCTACGCAAGGTTACCAAACGCCAATTTTTACAAAAAGTACTTTTTTCTTTTTAACAACAATGTGATTTCAGTTAAAATTTCAAACGCTAATTGTGCAAACGCCAACGTGCTACAGAAAAACTAAAATGAGATTTGAAATCAGAATGAAAAATTGTTTTAGTATCACCTTCCTGGCATGACACATCGTTCCAAAATAAAATAAATTGCAGCGTAGTGTTATTTATGGACGATAATAACGAATTTGTATAGATGAGAATGTACCGTGTCAGCGGGCCACAATTGTTCGCGAACGGTTTGAAGAACGTTTTGGACAATTCTAGCGAATGATTTGGCCACCGAGATCGCCCAACATGGATCCCATCCAACCCTTATGGGATGTAATCGAAAGGCCAGTTGATGCACAAAATCCTGCACCGGCAATACTTTCCAATTATGGTCGGCTATGGAAGCAACCTGGCTGGGCAGGGGCCTTTCAGTGCTTGAGTCCATGCCATCCGCGTCTTGTTGCTGCACTTTGCAGGGGAAAATGGGGTCTGACACGACACTTGGAGGTACCCCATGACTTTCGTACCGTCAATGTTCGCACGGTCCCGCATTTCACATTATATTTTCTAATACAGTGCATACGATCAAATTCCTTTTGAAGGAAGCTCACTCGGTCCAGCTGTTATAACAAACGGGATTCGGTGTACTTCGATAACCCTGCAGTTTTTTCATGGACGATAATTTGATATTTTTACCTAGATTCACCAAGTTCACCTAGTTGTGTTGTGCTGCTTCAATTTTCGAAGAATATTCGGTATGCTCGAAAATTGAAAAAAAATATGTATAATACGCATATGTATAATATTGATGACACGGAAAAACACGTTACTGTTTGAAATCAGTTTTGCGGGTTCGTGTAGTAGTATAATATTGCGTAGCCGTTACAAATAATGCTCGAAAATATATGTTGTTGTAGCGCGACAAGTTTTAAATCTCAGTAACTGAAGAATAATAGTACTAAGAAGGAAGGTTTCAGTATGCCGCAAATTCCCTGTAGTTATATTTTCCTTTGCTGCAACAGCAGGAAAGCAATCTGACTCGCATTCGTAATTACAAATGGCTAGAAATATTCTAATATCTATAAAAATCTGTATTGTACGAGATTGATGATCATTATGAATTTGCTCGTTGTGCTAAGGAGATTAAAATTATGCGTGCTATTTCTTACATTTCAGTGACATATCAGGCATTACGTTGATAGGAGTGCCCTCCGAAGTGTACATATACGGAACCCAATACTGGGTCATTTGCTTATCATCTGTCATAGTATGCATTCTCACAATTACAATTTACATTCCCGTCTTTCACAAGTTGCAACTCGTGTCAACATTTGAGGTAAGTGAATTCGAACGTAGCAAAAATAATGTGTACTGTGTGTCTTGAATGATGCTCTTATACTATATTATTATTATTATTATTATTATTATTATTATTATTATTATTATTATTATTATTATATTTGTATAATAGTATTTATATTTCTTTTGTATTGCTTCTCATTGACATTAATCATGCTTATTTCATTCAGTATCTTCAGTTACGATTCAGCAGACATGTCCGAGTCGCAGCATCAATGTTCTACACACTTTCCCAAGTAATTTAAAAATATTACATTTTTTAAGATGAAATAGTTACTGCAAATGTATGAATTCATATAATTGTTGTGTTTTTTCAGATGTTATACGTACCGATTGTGGTTTATCTACCTGCTCTTGCATTCAGTCAAGGTATAGTACAAATGCAGTCAGTAGTAAATACAAATACACGTCATGAAATATGAACCTTCCTTCGAAAAGGAGATGAAAAAACAAGCAAGTATATAGATTAGATACTAAATGATTTTAGAACCTGAATAAAGCGGTTTGAAATTGTGTTGAATTTAAATTACTAATAAGTATTTCTAACTTCCAATGCGCGCAGGATTCAAAATCAAACTGTACAACTGTGAAAATGAAAATAGTTGTATATTTCACCTATTCCCATTCTGCCGACTGAGTTTCCATACCCAATTCGTTGCTGCTTGTGACACGGCGGACGTCGTGTGACAGCAAGGCTCCAAGGAAGAGGCCGCGTGCCATTAAATATTTGCAATTCACGTGCTGCGTTATAAAAAAAAACTTTTAAAAAAATATTCTTGGTATGTAAAGAACTGCTGTATTCTTTACGTACTAATTTTAATATAGCAGTTTTCGTGAAGACCGTTTGAATTTTTAATGCAATGCACTGATATTCAAGAGTATTTTATATGTTGTTCATGAGCAGTGTGCGTACTACTTTCTGAGAAATAATTTTTTGTGCTTTGTTTAGCAGAATTTTGTTAATGCAAGCTTCTAGTTTGACCTCAATATAATCAAAGTGTATTTTATATTGTTTTAGTTTCTGGAGTAAACTTGCATCTTATAACGCCTATCGTCAGTAGCATTTGCATTTTTTACACAATGTTGGTGAGTATTTTTCATTTTTTAATAATCTTAATATACTATTAATACCACAAAAAGTGAAACTATATTCATGTAAAGATATTAAAATATTTTTCTATTTCATGACTTAGGGCGGCTTAAAAGCAGTGGTATGGACCGACTTTGTACAACAAATGATAATGCTCGGTGCATCTTTCCTTGTGATCATCCTAGGCCTGATGCGACTTGGTGGATTTTCTAACATGTGGAATATTAATTCACAAGGAGGAAGGATTGAATTTTTTAAGTAAGTAACTTTTACCGTCTCGAAATAGCTGTGGTAAAAACTGCCATTTTTCGACAGAACAACACATATTGTGTGACCCTCATCGTGAAAAAGGGGATAAACCTCATTCCTCTAAGAAGTAAATTACTTCCTGTAATACAATGAGCGGTCAAGAGGTTTGTGGGGCATTGATACCGAAAAATGTGTGGACGGTAGAACTTGTGTACTTGTGTAATGTGTCTGCAGTCAACGTCGGCACCTAAATCTTTCAGAAGATTTTCTCAAAAATTGATATTTTCTCATCGATCTGTTCAAACTCAATGCCCTGCGAATTTGAAACGGATATTTCGATTTAGAGGCGATACTTTACATGGAAGTATTCTACTTCGAAGGTTTTTGCCAAAAGCAAGTTTATGCTTAATTGATGAAGAAATGGTAACAGCTAGAAGGTTGAAGTTACGCATAAAGAAAAAAATATAATATTTATATATATTCTTTGAAACATGTGGGTTCAGAATGAAAAATTTTATCCAAATCTATTGCATGAGGAGCCGTAGACCATTTGATGTAGGAAGGCCCCGTACTCTTAAATTAACTCATTTAAAATGTAATGTTACGAAAACAAATTCTCACGCCCAAAATACGAAACAACCTAAGCAGAAGAAACATTTCCCGAGGTTCAACCTTGGATTATATCAAATGTCAAAACCAACTTGGCCATAACTACATATAAAAAAAACTACAACTGACAAATGGCTCAGCAAGTTCTCGAATTTTATTGACACGAACTACTCTGTAATTTCCATACATGGCAGTCCCAATGAAATCGGAAAAGAAGCAATAGTATGCATACCTTATAAAACTATTAAGTACCAGCATATGAGATATGCCAGCCATAAAACTGGAAAGTCCTATGCCTTAATGTCAGCACTTAAATCTATCCTTCAGCTTCATTATTCTAATGTTGTTCTGCTTTCAAGCTCATTATCTTTCATTAACTGGAGCAAGAGTGCTAAAACAGAAATAAACACTGTTATTATGAAAAAAATTAGATTATCAGAGCAGGGATCAATTTAGTCCTAGTATGGATTCCTTCTCAAATTGAACCTGTCTTCATAACCGCATGCGTCAGTAAAGGAAAAACTTTAATAGATCTTCAAATGTCCACAAATGTACGTTCGTCCACAAATGTACATGTGCGTAACTTATAATGTACAATTGAAAAAAATTTTAAAATTTGTTGAAGAAATGCAAAAGAAATGGAACCATGTCTGGACATATTACAAACCCAGCAATCTCTATAAATTTATAAATAGTTGTTATTGTTAGGCACCCATAAAATATTCCGACACAGGGAGCAAGTAACCCTTTCAAGGATACGAACAGGACATTGCAAATTAAACCATATCCATTTAATCAAAAAATGATCTTCCCCACTTGTGAAAAAGGGCAATACACCTCTAAATCTTTATCACGTTTTCAAAGTATGTCCTAAATAGAACATTCAAAGACCATTAACTGGATATAATCATCAATACTCTATTCTAAAAATGACCAAGAAACAATGATTACATTTTGTAAAGCCATTAATATAATTCTGGATTGGAACCCAATAGATACATTGAATTGTCTCTGTTGTTTTGAATTATTGTTACTACTGTAGGATGATTGTAAATTTTATTGTTATATAGTATGTATTTGTAACAGTAAGTCGTTAATAACCACGCTGATGATGAGACAAAAAGTAAACTTAAAAACAATTAGAACCACACGGGACTCCTTATGGAGAAACTTTGCGATTATTATAAATCATCCGATGTTAAATGTACAATATATTAACGTTATATTACACAACCGGCGGCTCCTCCAACTTCGTTTGTGAGGAATATTAAATATATTTAGATATTAACTTAAGAAGTAGAAATCAAATGTGAAAATATTTATTTGATTTTTCACTTTCTCGCGCAACTCTGTAAAACAGAATTGTAATTGCGGGCCGGAAAATGGCAAATTTCCGCTTCCCACCCCTAATATAACTGCGAAAAAACGTGAAAATTAAATATTAAATAATCTTGCCTAAGCAGCATAAAGTAGAATTAATTATAAGTTCATAATATTTTACCAAACTAATTGTTAATTTGTGTTGTGTTAAAAAGTTTTTAATCTTTTCCAGCATGGATCCCAGCATTTTCGCTCGAATGACATTTATGTCAGTAACAATAGGTTATACTTTCAAATTCCTTGCAAATTGTGGTATCAGTCAAACAATGATTCAGCGTTTCTTGTCAGTTCCAACCATGAAAGCAGCACGAATGTACGTATTGTCTGTACGCTTTCAGTAATATGATAGATAAGAAAACTGTGTCCTAAAAAGCAACAACTTGTAGCATTACTAGTATATTGCATGTAAAGAACATTTATAATAATATGAGTAAAATTGCAATTGCTATAGTCACAGACGTGCACAGCCCACAACAAGAGGGGAGGAACTTTCTGGACCCCCTTTTTCATTGAACTGTTTTATTTACACATGCCATATTTTACTATTAAATAAATAACATATTTCAAGGAGAATTAATTTATAACTTTCATGATATAATTAATAGAAATGATTTACATTGGTGCCAGTTGGCCTGGACAGCATCCTCCCCACATGTCTTAGAACAACTCTCCAAATTGTAAGGTTAAAAAAGATAAAATCAGGAACTTGACATATTTTCGAAAATAATGTTTTAGAAGGAAACGTTATGGGACACGTTTCAAATGATCAACAGGGCCACCAAACCTGATATTCCCCCTGTGTGCATATCTATGGCTGTAATGTACATTGGAATAAGTTATGCTTTCTGTAAATAAGGCGTTTGCTATCGAAACCAGCTCATTCTATTAGTTACAGAAATTGATATTTTGTCGAATTTTACGAAATTATTATACCCTTAACAATTCCATGAAGGGATGTAGATATTTTAAATTCTACTTATTCCTACTAAAATAGTGGGAAGAAAACTCCTTTTCATTTCAAACCGCATGTAAAAAGAATGAGTTTGTAGCTTTTCTTTTAAAATTTTCGCAAATGGAATGCGTAGTTTTGATAGTAAACGTGACTATCGTGTAACAAAACTACTGATTAGGAATATTTCAATGTTTACTTTTAAACCTTAATTGATAAACATATAAACATCCTTAATTATATTTAATTTTTAATTTATTTTGATAATAATTTCTAAAGCAAATTTAACTTCTTCATTTAAAAAGTCGTCAACTATGTATCAACACTTACTATAAACATAAAATTAATTGTAAAAGCAACAATACCTGGGGGATTATTTGTTGTAGAAAAATATTTACAATTTTTATTAACTCTCCGTTGGTCGACCCCTTCCAGACAGAGTCCGTTAGACGCTAATAGGCACTGCGCTCATCCCCGGACAAAATGTAAATTGCCACGATTTTTGAAAAAAGTTTCTAATGTAAACTTATTATGATCCTCGCTGATTTCATTACAATCTTCATGTTGAAGATATTGTATTTGGTGAAAACAATCCAACATTTTCAGTTTTAATTCTTTCGTTTTCCAGTTTGAGAAAAAAACAACTAACTTATGGAATGTCATTGAAGTTCATGAACTGTAAATAAGAAGATTTAAGAGAAAAAAATGTGATTTTGATAAAGTATGTTAGAATGATTGAGAAGTTTTAGTTTTTAATGTTTCCCTGTTTTCAACTTTCACACCCACCAGTGTCTAGGGAAGTCCTCATACCCACTGAAACTTAGCTCCAAGTACGACTATTTCACTATTTACCCAGGCTTCATAACCTGCAAACCAATGTGTCTCGTTAGAGCGTGATGGTCAAAGAGTTCTTAAGAATCCTATTTGTACTAAGTTTTAAGAAAAACATTATAGCAATTTTTGAATAAGTTTAAGTACATTGCAGAATAAAACTCAAATTCTCATGTCTTCAAAAAGCTGAAATACAGTAGAATTTCAGTTTAGAGGAAAATTCTACTTTAATCTTGATTAACTATACAGTGTTGTTTAGTGCTTCGCGGTTCTGAAACGACAAGGTTGAGACATAAATGTATTGATTGCAGACATGCAAGACGAATACGTATACATGTTTGAAACATTTTCTTTCAATGAAGGACTTTTAGCGTCTCAAGATAAAAAATATTATCTTTTGTCTTAGAATAGAAAAGGAATACTTTTCTCAAAATAGTAATAAAAAAATGTTTTGTTAAACCTAGCGTACATGAGTGTTCTGGAAAATCTCCTGGCAACTCGTATCCTACAAATGTAGTATTCACTTCTCGTTTTACTTGTAATCATTATTATTATTATTATTATTATTATTATTATTATTATTATTATTATTATTATTATTATTATAAGTATTACTGTTATCATTATTTTTATTGGTATGTAATATGATAAAATGACAGAAAATGTATATTTTACAATTCTATAAAATATATGTTGTGAAATAATAATTACATCCATGTCATTTTTCAGTACTATGATAATTTTCGCCTTTGGAATGCTTTTGTGCAAATCCCTCAGCTGTTTCACAGGCCTTTTAATATATGCACAATACCATGACTGCGATCCCCTCTCTACAAAGGTAAGTATTTTTACTAATATTAATATTTGAAGTTTACTGTGTAAGTACGGGTGAGATTCACGGTTTCCTGTTCAATTTTTAGATTGTCGCTCACCAAGATCAACTTCTTCCTTACTACGTGATGGACATCACCCAACAAATCCCTGGCCTTCCTGGCTTGTTCGTGGCGGGCGTATTCAGCGCTGCTCTGAGGTAGTTGAATTTCTGGAATATATCAATTGCAGCAAATACAGTTCTCTCGATCATTTGTACCCTCTTGTTAATCGCATTGTCCTCATAAATCTTCCACTGAATTGCATACTTCCAAATTCTTCTCACCCTGCAAGTCTTCCTCACAGACGGACAGTCGTTTTGCCGAAAAGCAATTTTTCTGTTTCAAGGAACCACATATCCGTAAATTTGCAAAACGTTTGCAACTTTGCGAGTATGAATAGAAGTCAGTATATGGTCAAATCTAAGGGGCCCAGACCTGAACAATGAAGAAAACGTTATTCTAGAAACACTTTTCGGATTCCAATATCATTTTCATATATAAATAATTACCTTATTATAATATCTACTTTGGAATTATTACTTTATTTCGTTTAAAAATAGGTAAAATAATACTACAGAAAATGGATTGTAGGATGTACTAATACTTTTACCCCGAATAATCCAATTGTTAATCTGCACAGTGTTTGCTACTCTATTTCTTTCATTTCCAATTGTGTCATGTTTCAAACAGTAATGTTAAAAATACTACAACCTTTTTTCAGCCCTGTAATGTTAATATTCTTGTGCCAAAAACTGTATTAATATATTTTTGTCCGTGCAGTACAATGTCGACGTGCCTGAACTCCATCGCAGGAACAATATTCGAAGACTTCGTTGCTCCTTGTCTTTCTCAGAAAAGAAGGGAAACACAGGCCAGTTTATTCATGAAAATAATAGTAGTCTTCATGGGAATATTCTGTGTTGTCATGGTACTACTTGTGGAAAAATTAGGAGGAGCAGTTCAGGTAAACAAAAAGAATCTATTACTGTAATATTTATTATATTTATACATATGTTGTTAATATGTTCCTTATAAAAAAATATTATTTTACCGTTTTGGCATCAGAATAATCGATTCTCATAGAGAGAATTGCATTTTTTATATTTTGCAAAACTTTTGTCACAGCTGAGTATAAGTAACTTAATGTGTATTTCAAATTATTGAAGATTGAGGTACACTCGAAAGGACAATAGCGTCATTTGTGATCAGCGACTGCACTGTAATTCTACAGTCAGCTGGCGGGTTAGAGTTCTGATTGTCTATAATTGGGTATGATCGAATCCGAAAGAAGTAGATTTTTTTCTTCTGCTATAAAAGAATCTACACCTCTTTGTCATACTACAATCACAGCCTTCTAGACATTATAGAAGAGAAGCACCAAGAAACTGCTGTGCGAAATTCAAACATTTCTCAGCAAAATTACGCAAGAAAAATTTGTTCATCTAATTGAAAAGAATGCTATTGTTTTATTATTCACCTAAAATGACTCACCTGTATATTTACTGTGTATATACTGTATGTTGTGATAAGTCATCAGTACGTCGCCAGGAGGTGTCGTTTGCGAGAACACAACAATGGAGTAGTCGGTTTTATCAATGTGAAGGTTGTTAAAAATGAAGAGAATTACTTAGAGTAAAAGGTCGACGGATTGAAAATATTATATTATTGAAATATAAATAATATATTTAATACATTATAATTATATCATGTATGTAATGACACTATAAAACAAGCGATAAAAACATCAGAAGATAATTTTACATAGACAAAAATATTAGTTTTCAATGAAAAACAAACTGCTCCATAAAAGCTATTTAAACGCCTACTCCATGTATTCGATATCAGCTAAATAGCTGTTTCAGACTTTTCGATTTACGCTTGAGTATTAAACTCTAGAGTTAATCGTGGTTGCTACAAAGGTCGAGTAGGTAGATCGACTATAGATCGACTAGATACGGGTATAGAAACGGGACAAAGACCGCGTATCTTCCTTTGGCACTCACGTGCTTCAATCGGGATTAGGGCATCAGTTTTTTAAACTAATACTTTTTTTACAAGATTCCCTTGGTTAGTTCTAAATAAGGAATCAATTCTTCATTTTTGAGGATAAAAAATATCAGTAATGTATTATTTAATGATAATAACAAAATGTGAAGTAATTCATTAAACGATCATTTTATATTCCTAGATGTCCATTAGCCTGGGAGGCATAACGCTAGGCGCACTGCTGGGGCTCTTCAGTCTTGGAATGCTATGTCCATGGGCAAACACAAAGGTACGAATATGACACAAATAATCATCTAATAAATATAACTTTTATTGAAAATTGGTCCTTCAACTTAATAGTTTAACAGACAATTTCATGTTAAAACTATAATCATGAACGATCAAAACATTCATAAATTTAATTTAAAAAGTTAATAAATCTTTGGAAATGTTCGCGGAAAGTAATTTTGAAACGAAGTTGGAAGATCGAAAAGTACGTAAAACTGGAAGAAGCTTGAAAGTTTTCTCATATCATAGAACATTTTGGAGGAAACAAATGTATTTCAATAGGTTATAAAATAAACTTTTTTTGCAATAAAGGAAGTTGCAATAAAGTTATAGTGAGGAGACAATATTCTTGCAAATCCTCAACTTCCACAAAGTGTGAATGAAAAGCACATTCCACTCAGTTTCATAACTACGATTTCCAAGATGACGTCTGTGCAATCGATGTACCAACGAGATTCAATTCCACTTCTTCTTATTTGCTCGAAGAAACGGGCCGAGTCGGCGGTCTAAAAGCCAAAATAAGTCTCGCATATACATATATATATATACATATATATACATATATATATGTATATATATGTATATA
>BOPP01000247.1:1562769-1611859 GCA_017312745.1 Gryllus bimaculatus
TATACATATATATATATATATATATATATATATATATATATATTCGTTGGATCCAAAATCAATATATTCGTCTTTTACAGAATTATTGGATCAAATAATTGACAGCACCACATTCCCCCCTGGCAAAGGGTGTTAAGGACATTTTAGAAAAAGCAGAAGATCTGCCGGATCAGTTGACATATGATTCATTCACATACCTGCTTCCCTAAGGTGGAGGCAGTACTCTTAGAAAATTATAAATCAATCAGTTATTTTCCAATAAGTATTAAGTAATTACAGCAACTATAGCTAAAGAATGTACAGACACCTGTTGGAAAACCATGAGTGGCCAAGAGAACAGAAAGGCCCCGCAAAGCAAATATTGTTATTCAACAAAATCAACTTAAAAGTTGTAGGGAAACGAAAAAGGCATTTGCGCGGGCATTTCACACTGTACCTCAGGATTGTACTCTGAAGACCGTGGAGATGTACCAATTTCATCCTCGAATTACTGATGTTTGCAATGCTAGTAGGAAGTCACGAAGCATCAGGTTACTTATAGCAATCTGCAAGTAGTAGTAGCAACAAATATTCAGATTAAAATGGAACATTTCAAGAAGATTCTCTCTCGTCTTTTGTCATGCATTAGTTTGAGCGTACTATCTACACAATTGTAATCTAGGAATGAATCGATTCTGTTTCAAACGTTGCTTGCGGTAATTTAATTCAGCAATGGCATTTGCATAAAATTTGATATTGGTGAATCTGCCGATGTCAAAATAAAGAGATGAGAAGTGACAACGGTAGAGATTATTCAAGCCAGCATACGCTCTGGGAACAACATTGCACCTTCAGCCAGTCAAAACCTACAAATCTCTTGACATTTGTGACGTTGTTCTCTCTTACCTACCGAGCCACGTGAGGCATTTGTTTATTAGCCAACTGCACATCCCATTGAGGGCCAGGGCCTCCTGCTAGCACAGGAATAATTAGAATCCTTCTTTAATGAAGTGATAGGATGATGATGATGAAGGGTGAAGTGATCACAAATACATCCATGCCCGAGGCGGGATTCGAACCCGTGATCCTTCAACAACACTACTGCTACAGCGATCTCGGCTTGTAAGTGTGTATTAGAATGGCAGAATGAGACAGGAACAGAGCGAGGCGGAGGGAGAGACGAAAAGCGAGATGGACAGAGAGATGAAGACACCCTGAGAAACAGATTGAGAGAGGGAGAAAAGAAGAGAGAGATTGAGAGGGAGAGACGGAGAGAGAAAAGGAGAGGAAACGAGAAAGAGGATGATAAAGGGCAGAACAGCGCCTGCCGGGTTCCGCTTGTAATAAATAAGTCGATGTTGAGAAAACGTTTTTTTCAAGAACAGTTGGCAGGTAGTCGCTTCGAAATATAGCAGGTAACTTTCAGAAGATTCACATTTTATACTTTGACAAATGTGACACCTCTAACTACACAAGGAGAGTGATAATTCGAAACGAGGGCGATAATTCGGAAAGTAAGACTCGTCATGCAGTCCGCCCTGAACTCGAGGAATAAAATTTCCGGAATGGGTTCTTTGGGAATGACTATAGCTAAGTACATTTTCTGACTGAACTAAGCAATAAATTGAAACCATGGATTGAAAAAACAGAAAGCTGCTTACAGAACATTATATGGGCTACCCGCAAGCTTTTAAAAATACCACACTCCAGATGTTATTTTCAAACAGTAATGCCATACATCGGTGTTTGTGTGTGCGATTTTAATATCTAGCAAAAGCACCGCCGCTTTAACTGATAATGCGAGTGCGATTGCAATATTAGTTTCTCGAAATCATTGACAAAATAATTTAATGGGGAATGTTTTACCTATACCGCTTGGTGCATTAAAAATATACGGCAAACAGCGGTTTTAACACTTTCCCCGTATCCCGTATATGTTCCTAAATTTTATTTTGCGTGAGTTTAGTTTAGGTTCTTTATTGTTTATCATTGAATCAAGTTGATTTGAGTCGTAGTTTAATTCTATCAAATTCCTAAATGAGGCACAGGAAACCAAAATTCGCCAATTGTATTACCAGTTAATCAACACGTTTTGCAGGATACAAGAGCGATTATTTATTAAATTCTCAACAAAGTGAGTCATTTCTAATTAAAATTTTAGAAAAATTCTCACAATGTATTCAACACAATTTCAGTGGATTTGAACCATCAAAGGGGTTTGTAAAGCTATGTACGTACAGTATAATCTATGAGTTTCAGCAATTCGTTGTAAGACGAAAATTATCTTGTCTTTTTACTTCAATGTCTCTTTCGTCATATCTTTGATCGACTTTCTTTTTGTTTTTCCCTTCGAAAAATGCCTTTAGCAACTGGAGTTTAATGAACGCCGACAAACAATGTATTTAGGTGGCGTTGGTTTAATTACTAGCATACTGACCAAGATCGCAGTGCCAAAACACGCTAAAACACTTTTTTGGAATTTTTTTAGAATTTGTAGCCGAATCCAAAACAAATTGTCAGTTCCGCGTCAGGAGACTGAGGCGCATTGAATGTCACGTCTTATATCTCGATTGGTGCAGGGCAACTGGTTTCACCGTGAGTGACGGAACCACATATCCTCACACTCGAGGATTTACTCAAATACTATATAGCGTTGAAGATAGAAATGTTGTTTATTATTCATGTTAATTATTTGTTAGATATGTTAATTATTTTAACGTTAATTATTAAACCTGTTAATTATTTTTCAGGGTGCATTAACTGGTGGATTAACAAGTCTAATTTTTGTAAGCATATTGGTTGTGGGTTCACAAACTGCTATTGCTTCAAAGCAACTTTTGTATGAGAAAAAGCCTGTTTCTGTCGATGGCTGCCATCATCTCTTCAATTCAACAATGGAAAGAAGTAACCATTTCAATTATGTAAAGTAAGTTCTTATTCATTTCACATGTTTGCAAGTTAGGTCATCTTTAAAAAGGAGATATTAACAAAAAATATAAATATTTTTTATTCACAGAGAACCTGCTCCAGAACCACCATTTATACTATTCAGAATATCGTTTATGTATTTCAGTACGATTGGATGTTTAACTGTAATTATTGTGGGCTCGATTGTGAGTTTCTTTACTGGACCTAATAATTCTGAGAAAATAAACAGAGATTTACTCTCTCCCGTTATATACCGATGGCTACCAAATAAACAAGCACACAAAGTAGCAAACGTGGAAGAACCTCTTTTAACGTTAAATAAAATAAGATAATTTAAAGAAGTGAAAAATTAATTACCCATGAATCACATTTCCACTGAAACGAACAATAAACTGAACATTTATTTATAATTCACTTTTTACTTTCATTTTGGCTGTAAAAGTGTTAAGTCAGAAATACGGAATTTAAAAAAAGTGTAATAAAATACAACATAGCAGATTGTCAGGGGAGGAAAGAAAAGAAAACCCTGTACACATTTTGTTTCATCTGGGTGTCAAAACATTTGCTTTTAAGCTTGAGGGGAAATGCATTATTTTTTAGTTGATAGCTATTGAGGGAAATTATTTTCATCGGGTTTCAACGATTGCGTACCATTATATAATACAACTTATTTCCTTCTCACCCTTCAGCTATCACTAAAAACACAAAACTCTTATCGATTCAAAGTTCAAGAGGCAAAAAATAAATCTTTATTTTTTTAAGTCAAAAGTTTAAATAAAAATGTTTCCCTGCTATTGAACTGTCTGTCTCCAGTAAGTTCTCTACTCTCTTTTACTTCACATATTAAATTTAACTCATCGTTGAACCAATACCGTAGAAAAGAACAAATGAAGGAGCGCGTTCCATTTTGCGCCGGTGAGGGTCAGTACAAATTTTGGGCCCGTAAGTTACAAAAACATAGAATATTTGCATAAAATTTCTCGAAAACAAGAATATTTGCATAAAAACTGCAACCGTTGTTTATTATGAAAATCAACAAACTGTGTGTGGTATTTTCTGTCCCAATCATTTCAAATCACCCCATGTGTGTGTGTTGTATCATGACGTTTTCTCATAAATAGTTAATAATTTTGGGGTGAATACGACAAATTGGGGCAGGAGAATCTTCAGGAGTCAGTTAGACACTTTCATGAAATCTTTCTCAATGAGTGGCTCCACAAAAATGAATTGAAAATAAAATAAAATGTATATCAACAAAGTACTTCTATTTTTCCAGTGAAGGCTTATACATTTTATAAATTATTCCTCATTTAATAAAATATTTAATTGAGAAAGAAAAATGTTAAAAAAGCCCAGTGTTTATTAATTAATTCTTTCCTTTCAATGCTTCTCTTAAATCGGTATCTCCTTGTTACAAAAATGTACCTGTATATTTTCATTTTCCTGGGACTCATGCTATTTTTGCCAAGATAATACGATGTCAGAAAGTTCAATCCTAAAATTTATAAAGATATTCGTATTAAATGGTAATTTTGTTATTAATTCTTCTCTTTCTAATATTTACACCCTAACCGTTGATAAAAAAATAAAATCACTAATTCGGCTAAAAATTGCCAGAATTCTACTTGTTTGCTTCGCATCTCATAAGTACTTAACAATTTTACATAAACTCCATTAAAAAATAAATTACTATTTTTGTTCCTCATTAAATATTTATCTTTGCTTTTCTCTCTCCCTCTTTTTTTATGATAATCTGCTTCGTTTGCTGGGGTACATGCTATGATTTTTTCTATAGTAGTGAGTAAGTGTATCAAGTGTTAAAATGCAAATTAAGTTGTTTGATGTTATTTTATTTATTATATTGTGGTGTTAGGTTCAATTTTTATCCTTAGTTGTTTGTGTATGCGTATAAATGACAATGTGCAGGCATCTGTATGTACTACTATGTGTTTATACACAAATGTGTTTGTGCGTGTGCCTGTGTGTCTAATGTGTATGTATGTTCTGTGAGTATGTATCATATATGTATGTATAGGTACGAGTGGATAAGTGTAGTCACGTCTGCAATACAGCCAGTAAATCAAAGTGTTAAGTTTTCGGATAGTGTTCCGTAATCTGTAGAAGTAATTATTTATATGAATACTGTTGTTTGTATGCTGTATTAATTCTGTTGCGGATATTTGTGTTTGTTATAGACATAGTAGTTAATGTTATCTGTGAAATAAAGAAAAATAAACAATCTTGTCCTCAAAATAAAGATAAAATTCCTCATCAAACTGCTTTTACATGCAGGGAAAAAAGGGATTTATAAATTATTATTGTAGTGTCCTAGGGTCAAAATGACATTGCTACTGGTAAAGGTAAAATATTACAGGAAGTAAAACTTCCACGCACTGCATTAGGAATAAATAAAATAGAGCTAGATTAGTTAATTCAAAAATCAGGTAAGGCAGTCAAATCTGAAATAATGAGAAAGCATTAATCTTAACAAGAAATTTCAAGACAATATCTTCTTCTTTGCTCCTGATCTTCCACAGACGGAAGTTAGGTGACCCATCTAGATGGCTCCCACAGTATTTTTCCATTCTTCTCTGTTCTCTGCCTTCCGCATTGCCTCTTCCAGGCTCATACAAGTGAATGTTTTACATTGGTCTATCCATCTCATGGCTGTTCTTCCTCGGCCTCTTTTTCCTTCTACTTTACCTTGGACTATCCGTTTCTCAAGCCATCCTCCATTCCTTCGTACTATGTGTCCCAGGAATCTCAATATCTCTTGCTTGCAAATGTCAGCCAATCTCTGCTGAATGTTTAGTCTATTTATGATTGAGAGATTAGTCTCTCTTTCTGTCCATGATACTCTCAACAGTCGCCGGTAGGCCCACATTTCAAAGGCATTAATTCTTTTTATATCTGTTGTCTTAATAGTCCAGGTTTCTGCTTCATATAACATCACAGGGAAGGCTAAAGTCTTAAGTAGGCTTAGTTTGCTATTTCGGGATATGTGGTCATCTTTCCAAATTGGGGTAAGCCTACTCACTGCCTCTCTTCCTAGAGCAATTCGTCTTCTTATTTCTTTAGATGATCCTCCATCGACCTGAACTAGGGATCCACGGAAGACAATATATATCAAGTAAAATCACCTAGTAGGATGTAAAGGCGAAGTCAAATAAGTTCGCATTTTATTCACAAGTAAAGTTATTACGGCAATTAACAACCAGCGACGCAATGTCTCATTGTCCACAGAAGGGTGGGCAGCTTATTAACTTCTAATCTTAGATCTAATCGATCGAAACGAATCGAATTCGGATGAGGTGCGCGGATTTTTGAAGGGCGGAATATCGTCATTAGCCGTGCCACTGAAGTTTTATAATTAACACCAGTCGAATGCCGGAGCAGTACTCTTAACAAACGGGCTACGGACCGCGCGCAATCATTCCTTCCCCCTCCTTGCACTATCCTCAGCTCTCACTTACACTTGCATGCATCACACTTCCACACTTGCTTGGAGACCGGTCGGGAGCGAAGAGTTCGTCCCGGCTGGGGCGGTGTTCCGCTGGTGGGAGAGACCTGGTTGGCAAAAGCACCGTCAGCCGCCAGGTAGGTCACCGCCGGATGTCACCATCCAGTGGGAAAAGTTAAACCGCCACGTCCCGAGGGAAACGTGCAATACATTTACGGGACTAATAACCTTAGCAGTTGCCGCGCCCGGAATCACTAATATTTCAGTCATGCCACTGATAAATACTTGTATGTACGACGGTTAAAAGAATCCTATCTCAGCACATGGCAAAATTATATCATCCAGCAATTCCCCACCGAATCAAATCCCATATTCAGTTAGCCGGAATGCCTCACACAACGCCTCCTACAGATGGGTGTGGCTGCTTCAAGGTTCATGGACGTATGAAAAGACATCTGTGAGCTGGTCCGGCGCACCGATATTTGTTCGATCTGCGCAGCACTAATGTCTTGAACCGTTTGGTCTCAACTGGAGCACGTCATTTGAGAAGCCAGGCCAGACGCTAGCCGCCATGCTGCATGGCATTCATATAGTTTTGAGTGGCATAAAGTGACAATTTGCAACGGTGATCAATCAAAAGTAACACGAAAAATATGTAGTTGAAGTAAAAAAAACGCAATATTTTTTGTGTATACTTCATATATCTGTTTAAATGACTTGTAACAAAGTGATAATTTTGTTATCTGGCTGCATTTAAAATTCCCGCTAATACTGTGACGCAAACTGGAGCATAAAGCTCATTGGCTGAAGCCAGATAGACCACGGAATAGTTCACCCACGTATTTCCGACATCGGTGTAGGTCGCGACGCTCCCAAGAAATAAATGCATATTTCTGAGAGCATGGTTGTGACGTTCCCTAGTTGTACATCTAGCAGTCAAAATTTACTGGCAACGCTGGAAGTGCTTAACCTCCGCATTCAAATGGAATAATACTCCATTTCTTTTTATCCTAAAGCTTACTTTGCGAAATATTTACAAACATATCGGACGTTTCATTTTCGTTTTATACCTACAATTTCGACTTTGTTGTTTTTTTTACATCATAATTTGACACGAGTTAGAATATACTGTTGGAAAATATATTATAAGAACATATTGCATGTCTCCTCTTTTCTCTCGTGGGCCTCATATTTTGGTTATATAAAGCCGGGCATTACACACATACCCCGCGAAAGTAAGTGTTCCTACTGATTCAGCGAGTAACGGAGCCTAAAAATCGCCGTTTTCCAGGGCCAATGCGCGCTGGAGTTGGAAGCTTGTGCTGGAATTGGATTGAAGAAAGGGGTGAAAACTGGTTGATACTTGTTTATCCAATTTGTCCAGGGTTTCTTTTGTTATTTCCCTCTGTGTTAGTTTTTTTATTTCACAAGGAAGAACTAAATCAACAACGAAGACATTCATTGTGTATAATTTCAAGTGTGCGTAGATTTGTTTTGGCTGTACCTCCTCATAGAGCAGACGTAAGTTAAAGAAGAACGAATTATGTATTTAAAGAGTGTTATTCTTGTTGCATTATTTAACTCCAAATTTTTTATCAATAATATAATACAATTGTAATATTTTATTTGCATATACCTGCCTTAAGTTCATGTTAGTAGTCTATTTAAAGTCCGAGACACTACAGTAGTTGCAGATGGGAGGCATTGAATGTCTGTGTTGTTTATGGTCAATGGAACTTAATTGTTAGAATGGAACATAAACATGGAAATATAAATTCTTTGGACTATCATTTATCTGTATTAATTTTTATTTTTCATTATTCCGCTTCTCAAGGTGTTTTTGTACGATGTCATGTCTTATATGTAAGTCATCCTGACTCGCGTATTTAGCTGCGTCACCTGTAAACAGGGCAATTTCAGAGTAGTATGTCACATTCTGGATATATGGAGTGTAAATGTTGAATAATGTAGGTGAGAAAAGGAACTCTCGGCAAAAATTTGATGATCAGCTGAATTTTCTAAATAATTTACCCTTTCAACTCACGGCAGTAAATGAAGTTTCTTATTATTTGTTGGATATGCAAAGTTGTTTTCACAATATACGAGACGGGAGAGCTACTTAAATAATTTTCACAGAAGATAATTTTATACATTTCACTTTCTCTGGTGACGAGTGAGAATCGCCCTAGTTCTCTGGTTCGACGGTAATATACTAGTTCAAAATCAGTGGTTCTACAACAGCACATTCTTACTCGCAATATTGGTAAAGGATATGTAATATTATAATGCCATAATTTCTGTCTTTCTTACACGTCAACCAACACTTGAAGAATTCATAACGGACAAAGCGTGAAAAATATATCAATGCCGATAAACTAGTTGAATGTGGATGTAAAATGTTTTAAAAGTATTTTCATGCGTTGAAAATTTATTTCATACTTCATTTCATACTTCATACGCCTTGCTTCGTTCAAATTTGCTCTACCAATGCTTACCAATGAATCGTTGTAGCTTCTAAGGTTACACTCCCGTTCAAAAAATCCCAACACTCAGTGACCTCCATACAGAACATGGACTAGTTAATACAGCAATGTCAAAATTTTAACCACCGTAAAAAATACTTGTTGGTGTGAATAATGCGAATAGCTGGAATATCGTACAGCTATATTTTTTACGTTTTGTTTTCTAATACTATGAACATAAATGTTCTTCTGTAAACTGTTCTACTGTATTAATCTCTAATGCTAATATAAGATTACCTCGCAAAGATTAGTTCGTAAGATTCTGTCGCAAAATCTTTTGTTCTACATTTGATTCCCTGAGTTTTAAAACAGGATAAACTCAGTCAATTTATATTCTAAAGGAGAACATACATACATATATACATACATACATATATACATATACATACATACATATACATACATACATATACATACATACATATACATACATACATATACATACATACATACATATACATACATACATATGATTCACTCATACATACATATATAGATATATATTCGCTTTTAGAACATAACTTTTAAACGTATATATGTAAGAAAAAACATTTTAAAAGGAAAATAAGTTTAAACAGGCATTTATGTCACAAAAGACAAAAAAGACAAAAAATTCGCCAGAATATTTATTTTTACATAATTCATATATAGTATATTAATTGCCTTTAAATATTTTCATTGGAATAAAATAGGCTTTTTCATAAACATATGATGTCTAGTAATAATATTAAAAATAGCAACATACAACAAGAATACTAAGAAAAACCGCAGATCCAGTCTGGGGTTGAAAAAGACATCGCTTGATTGCTCAGGCACTGCGGCCGGAGTTTGCATCATTTGAGCTCTCCGGGATGAACCGCGTATCTGTCGTGGTGACTGAGAATTCGCACAACATAGTGGCCTCCCTTCAGCAGTACATTTTGAGGAAGGTCAGCTACCACGACAGAGACGCGGCTCATTCCGGATAGTCCAGATTATAAAACACATGGCGTATTCAATAGGTTGACCGGACGGGCTCTAACGTGAATGACGGGCGAACAGACACATGCAGGTTACTGGCGTATATGTACATGTAAAATTATGGTGTCATTTTGCTTTAATTCCAGAATTAAATTGGTAGATTATTCGTAAACAATTTTTTTTAAATGACTTCCTTTGGCGCCAGGCAAATATATACATGATAGTGGTTTTGTGTCATCTTTTAAAATCCAGGAAAACGCCTGGTGAATCATCAAAGAAGCTCATTACTTCCCTTAATTGTCAAAGAATTGTTTGTTATGATATTGTATTAGAGATGTTTATTAACGATCAAATAAAGAAATACGCTTGAAATATGGAGCAGGTTTCATTTTCGATGAACTCAATGTTCAAAATTGCAAATTTAGAAATATTGCGAAAAAGTGTGTGCTGTTGTAGAACCACTAGTTCTACGCCTACGTAGTAAGGAGATAAAGTAAAAAGTGCAGAAAAAAGTTACTAGCCAACAGAATTTAAATAAATTATTCAAACGCGCTTGTAAAATTACATACTTTCACAATACTAAACTATTTTCGAAAACATTGTCTCAGAGTGATGCATGGGAGAAAAAAAAGAACATGAACGAGAATTACACAGCAGAAGTTTGGTAGAGGATATGAATGACAAGTTGTATTCCGTAAACGCCAAATTAAGAGAATGTTACGTTGGTAAGCTTTTAGACTGACATTTAGGAGTCCTATTTCTTTGATAAAGTTCCATGACTCATGAACCCACCTAGCTAAATATTTTCCCACCTCTTTCAATAAAACTACGCACAGTAATGCTACCGCATTCAGTTCCTCTTGCTTACTCGCTTAATTATAGTGTTTTCTGAAGTATTCAAATTTTATTACCCGTAATTGTTTAGAAGTGTGAAGTTATTATTTAAATGTCTGAAGAAAGTGAATTAACAATACAAAATGTCGAGGAAGAGACACAAATGCGCAAATTACTTTTCGCCTGGCCTGACTACATGACGTTCTCTTTTTTGTTAGTGATTTCGGCTGCTATTGGGATTTATTTTGGATGCTTCGGTTCTCGACAAAAATCAGCCGCAGATTATCTTCTCGGCGGTCGGAAAATGAGTGTATGGCCCGTCGCGATATCCCTGATTGCTAGGTAAGTAATGACATACTTTCATGAGAGACTTAGTAAGTAAATTAAATAGTGGGCAAATAACCAACGTCCTGGTCTTACGTACAAAAGAGACGCATTTGTGCTGTCAACTTTGTAACATTTAATTATAAGACAATGTTTCAAATTATTGTAGTATTTAATAATACATCTGGACCGAAGAAAGTAAATTTAACGATTCACTCATTCAACAATTAATAGATTTAATACATGTACTTATTTGAATCAACTCCCTTACAGTAACGAAGTGAACGAATCGGTTCATTTTCGCTACAACATGGCGAACAATAACACAAGACCGCAAGAAGAATGGCGTTATATTTATAACCTCAAACTTTTAATGCCCGGTGGCGCTTAGCTATGTGTGTCCAATTATATGGCGAAGCTCCGGCCTACGTATTTAACATAAACATCCTTGTGCCTAAAGCTAATACATTTTATTGCTAACAATTTTTTGGGAAAACTCTTTTTAAACTTATACTAGACGCTTTGTAACGTGTGTTGAATGTTTGTTGAAAGTGTGTGTGAAAGTTTTTTTAAATTAAAATGAATAATTCTCTTTTGAATTACGGAACAGAATGCTCTCGCTCCTGCAACATGTTTTTCGCTATCGTTCACCGGTCTCACGACGACAGATCCGATTCGTTACGGTAAGGGATATGACACTTTTTACTTTCTCTCCTTACTACGTAAGTGGTAAAAAGATAGAATGGTAATCGTGCGGCGCAAATTGGCGATTTTTCGACAAAAAATTTTTCAGTGTTGAGACCCGGTATCGAAAATGTTATAAATCTTGTTCCTATAAACAGTAAATCACATCTTCTAACCCATGTAGTTAGATTTCATTTTTTGTAGGTTCTTGATACCGAAAAATTGATTAACGACAAAATGTTTTTTTTTTTCGCCTGTGCTCTGGTCAACACTAGCGCCTAACCGTTCAGTCGATTGTCTCCAAAATTAATTTTCCGCAATCGATATAAAGGAACTCGAGGCCCTTTGAGCCTGAAATTGATATGTTGTTTTTGGAGGTTCTTTAAATGAATCGGTTTATATAAAATATTTTTGAGTCACATTTTTGTCAAAATTAAGTTTTGTGCGGGAAATGATTCCTGGGATAAAAAATACACATTTTATGCAAAACCCTTCTATGTCCGTCCTCCCTTCGCTAGTTTCAAGTTTTGAGTGTGCGAATGTAAACGAAAAACGTTTAACAAGACAGTAGCTTGGTACGTTTCTGCTTTCTGTGCTGGTAGCGCTTTCATAACATAATTGTGTATTCGTATATTCAGGAATATTCCCAAGTAGTCTGTCCTCATTTGTTGTACGTCTTTGTACACTTGTGGATGAGTTTTGTAAGGGAGTGTAAAACTGATGTGTGATACGAGTAATAGTAGAAGCAGGAACGATAAAATGACTCTCACTGGAAGATAATTGTTGCAAAAAATGCAAGAGTAAAGAGGAAGCAGTATTTTGATTACAAAGGAAGACTTGGGTCGCTTGTCACGACTGGTCCTGATTGTTGGTAATAATCATTACGTTAGTACCTACATTGCAATTTCACAATGCATGGGGGATACTAAAATAGCCATAATATTTTCTTTTTCTTGGGAAATTGAAAGATAATTCATAACAAAAACCATAACCTAGAAATGATTTGTCGTGGACAATCTACTTGTATACTTTCTAATCAAACATTTATGGGAATTCCATTATTTAAAAATAAATGGCTTAATTCACCTTATTTAATTTCAGATGTAGAAACAAGTGAACGGAACGTCTTGCCAACTAGGTAGATAACATTTTTGTACGTTTATGGAGTTTGAAAACGAAAAATGAGCAAGATTTATTCTTACAATCTGTACTTGTTAGTATCGATGTAAGAACCCATCAATTCCGAAAGCAAGGTACGGAAGCATGGGTTGAGCACGAAATTAGTGTCACGTGTCATGTACTGATTAGTGACAATAGACGAAAGATATGTTTGAATGTATACAAATCATTCCATGCCATTAAAATCGGTCGTACTGGAAGGTTTCACACTCTTCCGCTGGTGGATAAGAGCCCCAATGATTTTTGAGGCACGAGATTAAGCGCAAATACTGAACTTGGTATTGTTAGGGTACTTCCAAAGGGACATATTGAGAGTTATCCACTGAAGGAAAGTAGATGCTGGGATAATCGTCCAATATATAGTTTCCAGACTGAATAGAGAAACTAATTATAAAATGTTCGCAGAAAAACGTCCTACTGTAAAATTCATCTAAAGAGTTAATTGTGCTTTTTTCAATGACAATTACAACCGAAGATTTGGTCGTCCGCAAAATTGATTTTTGTTGTACCTGTGAGGAGTTATCTGGAACTTGAAAGTGCTCTCACCTTAGTGATGCGGATAAAAGGAATGCTGCTACTGCTGAAGTAATGATTCATAAGCGTACGTCCAAAAAGTTGTATAATAAATTGAAAAGTGAAAACCGACAAGAGGCAAAAGAGAAGGCTCATCATGTGTTAGCAATCCTTTTGATTCCATGCAAACTCAAGGGACCACGAAGGACAGGAAGAAAAAGTCAAGAAGCGGTTTCTTCCATTGGAAGCAATTATTTGTTTTTCGCAAGACCATAATACATAGAGGTACATGTGTATTCACATGTGTGGAGGGCAAAATAAGAAACACGCCTTAAGCAAGTTTTAAAAGCGCTCACAGACACTAGCAGATTCAAAAAGATTGAGCAGTATTATCCCATAAGAGAACAGTCGCATCTCCCATGTAACGAGGTTTTTGCTATCATAAAAAAATAAGGCATGACAGAGTATACCTTACACCAACTAACAGAAATAATCATTTTTTCAAGTAAATCTTTTAAATTTACTGTAAAAGACGTGAACACAAATAATACACTTAACTTACAATTGCGGCCACCATATTATAAAAAGAGATGCTTTTCACAAGAAAGAAAAGATAGAGGAGTTCCTGGAGCAAAAAGGGTATTTTGGAATAAGTTCAACAATGTATTTCACATATGGACATGCTACTGGCATTATTTTAGGAAAGCCGTTTATTAGCGGTTTAGTGCTGTACACCTACGAATGTGCACATCAAATTGTTCAGAGGATTTCATTTCAACAACACTGTTTTGCGATAGGAATGTACCAATAAAGATTCAAAAGCAGCAAGACATTTGGATGCTTTTGCGATACATCCCTGAAGATCATAAAGAGTTTTATGACGTAGTTTGGGAACAGGGTACAAATGAAAACGTGACAGTTGTGGAAGAACATGACATGACAGAGAGAAATATCTAATATTTATAGCACAAATATACAAGTCAAAAACGGAAATAGAAAGTAATTTTGCAAGAATAATTTGGATTTTTCATTACTAAGACATGCATGTATGCAAGAACCTTCGAAATACATGTAAATAAATTGTGCAATGCAATGAATTTCTGTGTACAAGCACTTCACAATAACATTCTCACTTAATGGTATTGTCATTACTAACACAGAAACGGCTTCTCGGTTGTTGCTTTTTGTTGTTGTTATTTCCCTGAAAAGTGGTTTTGATGCTTTAATGTCAGAACCATTACGCAAACATCGACGCAAATGAAGCACAATAAAATTTTCAAAAAAATGGTTGCAATTTTTTAAATTAAACTTCGTATAGCGTCAATGGCACTTAAAAGAATGCAGCAAATCCCATAATCGTTCAAATAATTGAGTTTTACACAATTGCAAAAAGTTCAAAATATTTTTTCGACGTCGTCTTACAACAGTAATATTGAAGATACACATTATTTATGCAAGTGAAATATTTCTTCACAATTACTTTTTCACAAACGTCATGTATATTTTTTGAAAATATTTCGTGAAAGTAAAAAGCGCATGAACAATTTTTAAAGAAACAAGTAGTTTTTGCGTTATTTCTGCTTTAAATTAATGCAATTTAAAAAAAAATCATTTGTTTCAAAACCGTTCCAATTTTTTTTGCATTTTTTCATGCTAAACTTAAAAGGGTGGCGCAGGTTTAATTTTTGTTGAATTCTCAGAATTTTCAGAAACTTCTTGTAGGAAGTAATGGGAGAGAAAATTATATTTTTAAGCGTCATCCCAAGAAGTATATTAGAGCGACTGTGTGGAGTAGCGGTAAAGCGCCCGGCGTGTTAACTCGATGGACCTGTATTCCAGTCTCGGCGCAAAAACAAGCTTTGCTAGTTGAAAATACTTTTGTGGGATCATGTAGTAGAATAATATTGAGGAGCCGTTAAAAATGATGCGATAAAGTATGTGCTGTCGTAACGCTACTACTTTCTCGTATACGTGCGAATATACGGAGTAATATAAATGTAGAGAACGTTAACCAATACTGCCAAAAATCGGTTTGGGGATCCTCTGACACCGAGAACGTGTTTATTAAACGTTCGCCCTCGTCCCCTTGTTCATCCGCTTTGATTTATTCTTTCGGTTTTTTTTAAATTACACAAATGTATTTTTTTATTATAACTCACGACGTTAATATTTACATTACGGGCATTTTTTGATAGATTATTGCATTTGTGAGTAGAAGTGCATTAAATGATATCCAATGAAGTTCCTTAAAAACTCAAAAGTTTTCTGTGAAAATGAGTTCAAAATTGCGCATTTTCAAAAACCGTCGGAAATTTACTTAAAAACTACTAAATTTGCTCGCTTAAAAACTACTAAAACTGGCATAAGGGGTTCAAAGAAGGACGTGAACCTGAACAAATGAGGAACATGATCGCCGTCCTCAGACCAGCATTACGGAGGAGAACATTCGCTCGATTCGTGCACTTGTTGAAGGGGATTGACGTCGAACAGTTTCAGACGTTGCAGCAGAGGTTGAAGTAAGTTATGGGGGCCGTCAAGCAATCATGACCAAAGATCTAAGGTTTCGCAAAATGTGTGCTAGGTGGGTTCCTCGCCTCTTGACAGCAGGACAGAAGTTGAGACGTTTGCACGTCTGTCAGATGAGAGGAAATGAAATGTGCTACACTTGAACATCCTCCCTATAGTACTCATCTATCACCCTGCGATTTTCATCTGTTTGGATCCCTTAAAGAATCACAGGGAGTGCAACTATTCCAAGATAATGCGGGAGGGGAGGACTTCGTGCACAAATGGCGTATGGAACAATCCAGATCCTTTTACGATACCGGGGTTATAAATGTATCAATTCGCTCGTCAAAAAGCATATCCAAAGCAGGAGATTCTGTGGAAAAATTATATGTACCTAGCTACTTCATTTCACTAAATATACGTATTTTTTAAATAGTGTCTCGTTTATATTTGATTCACCTACGTATAACTGTTAATATTTCTCCAATCTAAAACCTTTCACATCATTTTACTGAAATATTATTTCATATTTATTTCAGTAATATGTCTGCTGGGACATTGCTGGGGGCGCCTTCAGAGATATACGTATACGGAACACAGTATTGGCTGATCTGTCTGTCATTGGCTATAGTTTGCCTTGTTGTGACAATTGTTTTTATTCCAGTCTTCCATAAATTACAAATGACATCATCTTTTGAAGTAAGTAATATTGTTGAGAGAGTACATACATTAAGACAACATATTTTTTTTATGATATGGGAATCTTATTTTCTACAATATTTTCTCTTCACAGTACCTTCAAGTTCGGTTTAACAGAAGTGTTCGAATTATAGCGTCAATGCTCTACACCCTCTCACAAGTAACACATTTACTTACTTACATGAACAAACGTGAAATAAATAGCTATAAATAAATACATGTTAGAATTAGCTATAAATACTGTCTTTTACAGATTATATACATACCAATTGTGATTTATTTACCTGCTCTTGCGTTTAGTCAAGGTAAATGTTGGGAATATGTATTTTAGTCGATCTTTTTGTTCCTTTATTCAATTTTTCTGAATAACATAACTGTCTATTTGAATGTCTTTAGTTTCTGGAGTAAACGTACATCTTATAACGCCAATTGTCAGTGCTATTTGCATTTTTTATACTACATTGGTAAGTTTAATTCATTTTATTTCATTATCTTATGCAGTTATATAATTTAATATGGGTTTACAGGTGTAATTAATCAAACATTATTATTCTACTATTGCAGGGAGGAATCAAAGCAGTGGTATGGACAGACTTTATCCAACAAATTGTATTGTTTGGAGCATCTATCCTGGTGGTCATCTTAGGACTCGTGCAAATAGGTGGTTTCTCAAATATGTGGAATATTAATTCAGCTGGAGAAAGAATTGAATTTTTCAAGTTCGTTTAACATTTACATCTTTATTTATATTTTATTAGAACGTTGTTGTCACGTAAATAAGAAGATGAATTTACTTGGCAATTTGAAGTCTATACAATACCTCAATATTGAAAATAATCTAATGGTAGTTTCAAAAATTCGTGTCGAGTATGCTGTCGCTATTCCCAGTACTAATAATGAAAAAAAAATAGTTATTTTCGAAAGCAATGCAAACTTTGGTGTTCGAATGAAATGTTGACGGACGAGGGGACCATAGGAGCCGGGTGTTCCAATGAGATATGAATACGCCATACACACTTCCGTACGTGTTGGAGGGTCCTTGATACCCACACATTGATTGACGGTAAAAAAATGTTCGGCTGTGGTCAATTTTAACGCCTAAAACCGGTGAACAATTTGTTTTCCCCAAAATTGATGTTCCCTAATTTGAACAAACCCAAAGCCATGCGAATTTGAAACATACTTTGTTTTTGGGGAAGGTTTTTTGCATTAAGAATCGTCAGTTTCAAAACTTCTAAAAAATTTCCCCAAATTTGATTGACTTTGTCCTCAGCTATTGCAACGAACGCAGGTTCCACTTTCATTTAGGTACAATGTTTCGAAAATATGGTTTTTTTACGCGTAATGTTGCGTGAAATATAATCAATTTTAAACAATTAATTATTTTCTCACAAATGGCTCAATTTGTTTTCTTAAAATTGTTTCTTACTTTGGTTACTACTTCCAAAGGACGGTAAAAATGGTTCTGTTCCCCCTTTCTTGGCAACTGAATTTTCGTAAATTGGAAAAAACGTCTCAAAAATGCAGTAATAATGATAGAGATTTGTATGTTAAATTAAATCTATACCAAATATAGATATTTAAATCAGGTCTTTTACATTTAGAAAAGGCTAGTACTAGTAAAGATACTTTAAAAACGTCGCAGGTCTCATGCTCGTTGAAATCCCTGTTTTGTTAAATTGCGAAAGTTAAAAATTGTATTCGGCGCCTGCACACTACTGTATTTAAGAAAGATTTTTCTTGAATAAAATCTGTTCTTTAAAGACAGATCTTCACATAAGGTCAGTTAATGTTTCGAAAATATGATTAGTTTTCGCGTAATTTTGAGATTGAACGATATTTCGGAATCAATAACGTCGGGTAGGATTTGGGGGAGATTGAAAGTGAGTATCAGAGTAAGGGAGCTACCCCAAGCTATGTAAATGGCATTAAAGACACCTATAAGGAGTGTAAGTTGACTTTGTGTATGTAAGTGTGTAAGAAGTGAGAACAGAAGAAGTAAGAGGGAAAATTTTCGCGCACTCTGGGCCTCGTTCGGTCGGGAACTGCACGAGCATTCACTTGGTATTGGTAAGAGAAAACTACTGATCAGAGTAGCCAACCGCTGGAATTCTCCTCCAGACAAGCTGCTCAATTCCACTTAGCTCTGTAGTTAGAGACGTAAATCCTGCCACCTCGAGCCCTCGGACCTCCCGGTCAGAGGGACTGCAGTGATATTGATGCCCTGTGTCACCTTAGGCGGTGAAACTTTTCGATGGTCTGAACAATAACGGGTATATTTGGATTGAATTTGGGGTTTCAATTTGTGTTGGAGAATTGTCTGGATTATTTTATTTAGATATTGATGCTTTTGAACTGTGGATATAGCAGAGGGAATTTTGATTTGGGATATACTGGTGAGTGCGCGGAGGGATTGGGTACTCTCTTTCTTGGTGTCATGGACGCATATGGAATAAAAACAGTTTTGTATTTGGATATTGTAAATGAGAGTATTGTTTCGATTAGAATATGGAGGAGTATATTTGGAGCTCATCGTGATTTCGTGGTAATTATCAGAGGCGAATAGGGTGATAGAAATAGCATCCTCTACGCAGTGAGACATTACTGGATCATTAGGGCCGGCCATGATGCAATGCAAGTTTAATCACAGAGGTTTGAATTCTGATTTTGATAACTGCATTAGAGATGAAAAATATCGTCTATCTGCTAAAGTATTTGCAATGAACTCTACACTAGTCCGTAACGTAGATTTAGCGCAGCAAAACAGTTGTAGACAACGCGAAAGAAAATAATAGTTCGCAACACTTACTGATAAGACTACGACTCCTCGCTGATAACAGCGCTCAGCGACTCTCCGCTCAGCTCGTTTGCACTGGTTGGCGAACTAGGGCGAAATGAAACGGCGTACTAGTGTTGGAATATCTCATACTCTCTCGCATTATTTGTAGCGGCTATGCAGTGCTACATGAACCTGAAAATTATGTTATTTGAAAAACTGACGTTAAAGAATAGATTTTCTTCAAGAAAAAATCATTCTTCAATATTGTGGACAGGTACTGATTAAAGTGTTTAACGTTTAAAAAAATCAGAAATTTCAACGGTAATGAGACCTCTAATTTTTTTAATCCTCTTTACTGGTAGTACTAGACCTTTTTTAAAAAAAATCTATACGAGCTTATTTAAATATCTATTTTTTACCATAGATTTCATTAAACATAAAAATCTCAATCATCAATTTCGTAATTCTGAGATGTTATTACTTTCCAATTTAGGCAACTACAGAGTGTCCCAGAAAGTGGGGACAGCGCCTGATTTTCCGAGCTACAAACTAGAAATAATTTTAAGAAAACAATTTGAACTATTTTATTGAAAATACTAGCGGCGCTACAAGTTGACAGACTTTCTTGTAGTAAAGTTTTGTGGCCTAGCTTTACAGTCTTGTCTACCGCAGCCCTAAATATTTAAAAAAAATATTTTCTCAATTTTTCGATTTTCAAATTACTTCGAAATATTATTTTTAAAATATTAAAGAAGACTAAAACCTCGTCATATATGAAAATTTTGAAAAATGTGGAGCCGTGGTCTTCGAAACAACGTAAGTAATTATTGCGCCTTTGAATAACGTAATGGACCCTTGCAAAATTAGTATTTAAACGTATTGTTAGACTTTCTTCCTTCTCAAAATACAAGGATTTACAAATTTGGCACTGAACGAACACTGGCTTTCAGAAATGACTTAAATTTATTTATCATTACCGGTTTGTTATTTGAAATTAATTACTAACGCAGCAATGCTCAAGACGCGATAAATACTGTAACTATTAGAATAATTGGCACATATTTATGTCACTAATGTTTGGGGATATTAACTAAATGTCTGAGTTTAAAATGTAACTATATTTATACTGTTTTAGCACTTTTACTATTATTGTTGAATGTAACAGTAAACAGACACTGGTTCTTCCATCCCGAACTTATTATATTATTATTTTATTAAATTATTATTATTGTATAATTTACATGTTAGCTGTAGTATTTTATTTATGTAATTAGCTGCCACCGGGTTATGCCCATTTGCAGTTCAAAATAAATTTATCTTATCTTATTTAACTTTGCATAGCACTCTGCTTCATCTTCCGATAAATTTTACATTACAATGTAATGCTAAACATAAGCAGCCATTCTGACACAATTTAATTTGAAAACATAAAAGTGTATTGTTTCTTACACGAACTTCGCAACCACAAAGCAAATTTTATTTACATTACACATTTATTTTTAGCATGGATCCAAGCATTTTTTCTCGAATGACTTTCTTAACGACGACAATAGGCTGGACTTTCGGGTACCTTACTGCTGGGGTCAGTCAATCAGTAATCCAACGTTTTCTCGCCGTGCCGACAATGAAAGACGCACAAACGTAAGGATAATTTTTCTAACAAAAACTCAAGAAAAGTAACTTGACATTTTAGTTAATATGTTCTATTACACAAATTTTTAACTATTTTTTTAATACAATAATTCAAAATGTGACATAATCATGCTCAATTAACAATTTTGTAATTTCTTTCTTCAGAGCAATGATAATATTTTCCATCGGTTTGATTGTGTGCAAATCCATAAGTTGTTTGACAGGATTATTGATATACGCCCAATATCATGACTGTGACCCTCTATCTACAAAGGTAATATATGTTGTGTTTTTAATTAAGCGGATGATGTTATATATTTGTTCTTTTACGTAATGATTTTGAACTAAATTTCGACATTTTCAGGCGATTAATAAACAGGATCAATTACTACCTTACTATGTCATGGATATAGCCGGTCGAATACCGGGATTTCCGGGACTCTTCATTGCTGGTGTGTTTAGTGCTGCCCTGAGGTAAGTATAGTTGTGGTGTGAGATAAAACATATGCTATGATGATATTGAATTTTTAAGTTTAAATTATGTTGGACAGTTTTATAGCATTTGTTGAATTTAAAAAAATAATTTCTCAAACGTTATTTTTAAGTGAATTATACGATATGGTTCCTATTTATGCAGCTCTATGTCAACATGTCTCAATACCATATCTGGAACTATATTTGAAGATTTCATTGCTCCATTCCTCTCCAAGAAAAAAAGAGAGAAGTACGCCAACATGTCCATGAAAATAATAGTCGTAATAGTTGGATTGCTGTGCATTCTAACGGTCTTCGTAGTTGAGAAATTGGGGAGTGCAGTGCAGGTAACTATAAAAATCTGGAAATTAAATAATGAAATCGACAGAGCAGTGGACTATCTTATGTAGTAGTTTCTTCATGTGATAATGCACAAATGCAAGGAGAGGATTGGTAATTTAAAAAGGATATCGAAAATACAGGAAAAATATCTTATAAAACCATTTCTGAAAATTCATATGTTTCTCTTTTAATTCAAAATCTGTCTATTTTGAAACACGAATATGAAACTTAGTTGTGTATTTATTTGCATGGAGCTAAAGGAAACGAAGCAAAAGCAGACAGGAAAAATTTCATGAAAAGGAATTACTGAAAATAAAGCTCTGTTTTGACTAAAAAAAGTAGAGTCATGTAACAATCAATTACAAGTTTCATTTAAGAAAGAACCTTATTAAGCACACTTAATGAGAAGATAGCCTACAGCTCGACATCTTTGCAAAACAGTTGGGATACGCACGTGCAAAAAGTAGGGGGGTAAGCTTCTTTCTCCTCGGGTTTAACTTAGTAGTTACAGAAGTGAAGTTAGTAACAGAAGTGAAATATGTCTTCGACCAATCCACCAAAGCCACAATAATGTCATTGACAACATTCTCTTATACGGTATTGTCTTTCATTGATTTCCACATATTCTCAGCTTATTTACTTCCTCTTTCTTCTCTCTCAGCAATAAGAGTTTTTATGTCGGAAATTCGTTGTTATCTGGGGCACGATTACAATTCCTTCTCTTCTTACGAAGTAAGTACAAGGCCATTTTCCCCCTTATCTTGGGTATCATCTCAACTTCCTTCAGCCATGCATTTTATTATTGGTAAGCAAAATCCTCACTGTAAACATATAAAACTAAAATTCACACGTCAATTTTTCAACCCACCTCAATTGCTTTCATTAACCCGTTGTGACTTTCGTTATCACGTATTTAAACTAGCCCCAAAAATCGTGTCAGACTTCAATCATCGTACCCGGCTACTGTGGGCCTGCGAGCCCAGCAAGAATAAATACGAAAGGGGTAGAGAGTAGTCAGATCGTAGCCCTATGAATTTGCGGTGATGCCATATAGTGTCATAGAAGTAGAGGATGCTTGACGGGGAACTACTGCTCGGGAAGGGTAGTAATGAGGGTAGCTTCGCAAGGCCTCCTGGCGTAGGCCCCGTCTTCAGCTATTGTTTTGCAAGTTGTGGAGCTATACTTGTATTAATATTTATAGTTAATACTATAACAATTTCAAGGACTCGTATATGTTTAATGTCAGAAATGAAATATTGGGCGATCAATTAAAAAATACGGTTTTCAGTAAGGCGAAGTTTCCTTACTATTCCTCCCAAAATTCCATTCTTGGTGATTCAAAAATGATAATTTAATAATCAAAATTCAACTTCTGTACCATTTAGTGATGTGATACTATGATTAGTTCATTACCGTAATTCCTCCATTATTCAAAAGTAGTATTAGTATTATTGATTTTTTACGTCAATGTTTTGAGTGCTTAAACTATTTTAAGTTTAATTATTACTTGAAGAAGTAGTGAGATTATACTATTGTTTATTACAGATGACTGTTACCTTGTTAAGCATAACATCTGGAGCATTGTTGGGTCTCTATTCCCTTGGTATGCTTTGTCCCTGGGCCAACACCAAGGTAAGTACTTTCACATTACAATTATATAAACAACTCAATGTTACAAAATTATAAATTAAGTCAATTAACACATTCCTTAGAGTGACGTATATTTGCTTCATTCGTGCAATAATAATACTTGTAGGTCCCGAAGTCATGTCCCGAAGCGATCTTGGTCACCGAAGGATCGCGGGTACGAGTCCTGCCTCGGGCATGGATGTAGTGTGTTCGTCCTTTCCCGCCCTATCATCATATCGTGTCATCCTCACAGTTACCATACCGTTACACGCAATAGTGGTCGCTAATGACCTAGAAGTTGATGCGACCTTAAATGTGTGTGTGTGTGTGTGTGTGTGTGTGTGTGCGTGCGTGCGTGCGTGTAGGTAATTTGTGCTCTTTGCTATTTACTCCTCGATTTTGTACATGCGATTCGAGATGCAACCCGTCACACCCCCATGGATTATATTCCATGAAATCAGCAGAGATATTGGGTAGTATGAATAAAAGTAAGCAAATACTCTTTGCTCCGACTTTCGGAAATCCTTCTCAATGAGTCAGTCTCTGAGCACTTGCTCCGTCTCTGAGCGTCCTCCCAACTGGCGAGCAAATGCTCAGAACTGGTATGAATAAAGATAAGCGTTTATATTCTAGAGTGAGCACTCGCTCCAAAATGTTGGAGGCACATTAGTAGCAGACTCACGTTTGACAAGTAAGGTTAAATTGGCCGATTTTTTTTACCGTGTGTTGATATGCAGATATAGCGGACTAAAATAAAAGTACACGATAGTGACGTAGACTATTACAATCTTTACCGATTCGAAAAGGATAAAATATGGTTGGTACGGTTTTTATCGGCGTTTGCTTTCAGGTGCATTTTCATACTGCATATCTTCTATGTTAATTGGCCATCGCTCTTTTCCACTCCTCATTTTTCGGGGTACTGTTTTTCCAAACTTTGTAGTGTTTCGTTTCGGCCATAGCGTACCTCCGGAAGCTGCTCTATTCAAAAATAATTTTATATTCACTTACTATCTCGGCAAAAACTAGCTGGGACTCTGGCGCCTGTTCTTCCTTACTGCTACTCATATTCGAATTTAAAGAATAAGACAACAAAACATTGCTCTTTGCTCCGCACAAATGTGAGCGACGCGCGTAACGTATGTAACCTCTATCTAACCAATTTTTAAAACTCCTAGCCTGCACTATCACTTGTTCACAACGAGCAAATGCTCGCGAGACATAAGGAAGTTATTCAAGCAGAAACATACGAAGTTTTTTCATACGCGGAGCAGACTCACTTTGCTCCGGAGCAAGTACTCCTGAGCAAGTGCTCATTTTTTATTCACATGACCTGTTGTGGTAATTCACAATTAAGAATCCAGGAGGTACCAACTACAAAGTTCATTTAAAATATATTTAATGTTAAAAATAATTACACATAAACACGTTAATACTATCCCATTTCCTGTGGCACCGCAGGGAAGAAAATTAGCAAACAAATATAATTGCATATGAAATGATATTAACTTAAATAAACAAATAGGAATAGATGTGATACAGAATGATCAATGTAAAGTCTACAAAAATAGGGTACATACTCAAGTAACATGGTTTAATCACATGGGATTTAACTTGGCACCATCTTGTATCTACGCAGCTCTGTGACTGACTGCACAGGGAAGTTGAGGGAGGAATCGGAAAAGTGTAGAAGCTAGTTAGTGAAGAGTTTTGCTTAATTTTTTGGCTGTATTTAACTTGATATTGTTCACCAATTAAATTCGGGTTTTTGAATCATTTTAAAATTTCCAAATATTCATTTTATTACCTTCATTTTCTAATTGGAAATGCTGAAATTGATTTTAGGATCATCAGAGTAATTTTCTTGGATTAAGTGGTTAGCAAAGGTAGAAATGTCTAATTTTTGCTTCCAAGATCTAAGATGTTCATTAACTCTAGAAGAAAATGTTCTATATAGGACACTGCATATGCGGAATAGCAATTGTTACATTTTAATAAATAAATACCATTATTAATCATTAATAATAAATGAAATTTATTGACAGGAAGAAGAGTTTAATAATATCAATATAGCAAATACGTAGTAATTTTAGTAATTGTAAGTTTTAACAATTACATGGAAGTGTTCCCGTTTCGCAATTGTCAACAACCATTACGACCCCATAGTTACTTAGCATGAAGTTATTTTTATTTCTAATAATGTTTTCATAGTTGTAGAGTGAGAGCAGTAAAGTCTTCGAATAGCCAAAACATTCCGGATAACAATGAACTAATGATTTTAAAGTTTATATTAATATTCTGCCATTTCTAAACTCTTTAAAATGTGACGAGCGAATACGTACACATATTAACGCCAGAAATACATGTTATATTTCATTTTTTTGCCAGTGGTAGCTCATGATTTCAAAATATAGTTTTCTGATTCTTATATAGACACTTTCTCGTCAGTGCAGATTATTGCACAGAAAGTGATGGGAAACTTCAAGATAGCAAACTAGAAACACAAGAATACGAAAGTCATTATCACAAGGTCTGTACGTTGTCTCTACGAGTTGCCACATGACGTAAGCAAGGGCACTTTTTTTAAATGTATTTATTTATTGATGTTTTCATAGTTCAGTATTATCAACTTCTTCATATGTGTATTATTGTAGAACCATACTTATTCTAACTTAACATTTAACTGTTCTACGTTCAAATTGATGTTCTAAGTACATTGATGTAGGAGACTCATAGAACATATACCATTTTAGCTATTGAGTGAAAGAAATATTTGGTGTAGAGGGACATAGGCGGTACGTCTAATGCTTTATGGAGTTGTCAGTTTGATAAAAACCAAGGAGCATTTGTTTCTATTTGGAAGAATTTGTTCTGCATCACTTGAATTTTATTTATGTTTGTTTGCGAGGCATTTATCAATATTGGGCACGCTTAGAGCATAAGCGGTCTAATTATTTTTTAACAAAAGACTATTGCATTGTTCAATAAAAGTTTGCCTTTGTTGTTGAGTAAGGGTTTAGTTGGATTAACTTTATTATAGTGAGTTGTAGCTTTTTAGTTTTATGGGATTCCCAATTTACTCTGGTGTCGACAGATAAGATATTTGATAGTTCATTGTCAGTCCAAGATATTTGATAGTTCGGTTTTGTGGGACCCATGAGATTGTGTTATACTTTATTAGCTGAATGTGGTGACGTCAACGCTTTAAACTTTCTTCGGTTGTTTAACTTTTTTCTTTCTTATTCGGTTCAGCGTCCTCTTTATTCATTTTAGATGTTTTGTTAGCATTGCGAACTAACCACCTAAATTTTGCAATTATTTTGTGATATTGAGCACGATTTATACCTTTGGCTTTCCTGAACTTAGGTAATGTATTTAGGAACTTAGGTAATAAAATTGACTTCAGCAAGAGTTATTTCGAAACGTTTTATTTTCAATTTGTCGAAACACATATGTTTAAAATCAATTTGAAAACCCCACGACATTCTCGGCAAACGCATTTATCTGTTGCACCTCCGGGTTACTCGGCTTATCCTGATTTCACACATAAAAATTATCGTCTCCTTGATATTTTAGAGGACATAACGCTGATCCCCGCAGCCCAGACGCAGCGACCGGCTCGATGACAACGCGGTGCTCTTCTCGGAGACGTGCACCCACGACTGTCTGATCCGGGCCACTCAATAGACCTTATTTAGTTCATTTTCTCTTAAAAGGAAATTCTTCTTTTTTGTATTCTGGTATTATTTGCCTTCTAAGTCTTCTTCTGCGTCTGCCTCTACGTCTTCCTCTATGTTCTTTTCTACGTCACGTTCCAAGGCCAAAGTGTTCGTAGCTTTTTAAAAAATTATTTTCTTAAATATGGTTATCTGTCTAGGGATAAAAATTAAAATGATATATGCCGGGCGATTCACTTGTTCAAATTAACTTCACTTGCTCACTTAAAGATGTCAACATCGGTGTTACCAACGCCATGAAGAAAATTATGGCATATTGAACGAATAATGACTTAAAGTCAAATGAAACTAAAAATGAGTTTAATCATCGCTACCTACATAGACCTATTTAAGTAGAGTTTGTTTAACTCCCGGTTTACTCACCAAGATCGAAATTCCAAAACACGAAAAACCTGTTTTTGGAAATTTCTTAGAATCGGGAACCGGTGACGCATTGACACCTCATATCTCGATTGGTGCAGGGAAACTGGTTTAACCGTGAGTGACTGAATCGCACATCCGCACACTCGAGGAGTTACTCAAATACTGTATAGGGATATGAAGTGGGCGGGGGTGATAAAGGGCCTAAGTGAAAAGATTTTTGTTGCTGATTTGGTCGAGTTAAGTGTTTTTTCCATTTAATGGCCCAGTCTTCTGCCAAGGGGTCTACCGACACACAAATGAATTGCAACATCCAAGTCCATTCATTGGCGCTACTGCGCTCTTGTGGTTTTTTGGCGAACATGAGAAAGCATGGAAAGACCGCCATCGTCATCGCGTAGGCATAGTTGTAGCTGCAAGTGCTTCAGTGGTGCGCAGAAACATCTGGCCATCAGAATCCCCAAGAACTCGATTGCTCCGCGCCAATACACAATATATGATGGATCGCACCTAATGGGCCATCCATAACTTACATAACGCAAATTTGGAGTGTTTTAAAACCCCCTCCCCCCCTGTAACGCACAAGCAACGAGCACTTAACCCCCTACATAATAACGTAACGCCTGCGACAACACCCCCCTTTTAAAAGCAAGAAGTGAAAATAAATTATAGCACAATTGAGGGCAAGTTTTGAGTGAAGGTAGGGCGCACAGCGCGAGCAAATTTCTGATCAGAAGCCGAGCATACACCGCCGTTGTGCATGGCGCGTGGGTGAGAGTTTCTGAGCCAATTTACATACATACATTTATTTGAACTGCAATTGGTGGCAGTTAATTAACAATAATTACAATTGTACAACTAGAATACAAATGAATTGTATTGTAGAAAATACTACAGAGTAGTTTGAATATTTTCTTCGTAATCTTACAGATTCAGTAAAAATTTGATGAAAAGAATTTCCATTTATTGTAACAGCTTCCAATAACTAAATTATTTATATTTTAAAAGGACGTTTTTAAGGTTAGGTGAGCTGTTATGAGCTCAAAAAACGAAGTATGTCAACAAATGTTTAACAATGTAAAAAAATATCACTGTTACGTAGCACCAATCGAATACTCCCCTGCCCGTACGTAACGCAGCCTAACGTTGCCTCAAACCCCTCCCCCTTCTTTAGCGTTACGGAATTTACGGAGGATCCCTAACCTCAGTGCAAAATTGAATTTCCGCCCTAAACAAATCCGTTAGTGAACGATGCCTCCGCCAGAAGCGCTTGTGTCACATAGTACGCTGTAAGAAATAAATTCACCGAAATACGCCGAAAAATGTTCATGTAAAAATCGTGCAGTCTGATCTACGCTTTTTGTTAATCCGGTCTGTTCGAAAGGTTTTGCGCCTCGTAGAAAAGGCATCACAGAGCGTTCGATCGATGTGGTGAGTTGCGGCGCGAGGGACCCGGCAGCCCTGACGCAAACAACTGCGTGCGGGGGTGAGGCCGACATGCGCAGAAGCGCGCGCCGCCCGCCCATCTCTCACACAGGCAGTCGCGCGTGCGTGATGAGCGAGTGCGGTGCCGACGGCGGTGTCCGACCGCCTGCGCAGCGGTGAGTTGTGCGTGATACGCTAGAATAGCGGGAGGGACTGCGCGGTGCGGCAGCTTTGCTCGCGTGCGTTGCTGTGAAACGGCGAAGTCGCCGGCGGGAGTGCGTTATCGGACGGGCTGAAGCGGTTTGTCCGCGTGGGCTGACCCGAGCCGCCTGCCCAAGTAGCGTCGCGCGGGCGGCCCGCCGCCGGATGGAAGGTCGGCGGCTGCCGGCGGCAGCGGCGCGAGCGCGCCATGGCCGACTGCGGTGACGGCTGTGGCTGTGACTGCGGCGAGTGTGCGGCGGCGTGCGAGCCGGGCTGCGAGTGCTGCGGGGCGTGCTGCGACTGCCAGGGCTGCTGCGTGTGCGTGTGGCCGGGGGCGGGCGCGGGCGCGGGCGCGGGCCGAGCACGCCCGGGGGGCGGAGGGGGCGACGAGGGCGCGGACGCGCAGCGGCAGCGCCACGTCGTCGGCGCCTTCTGTTTGGTGACGGTGCTATTCCTCTCGCTGGTTACCGTCGTCTTCGTGGTGGTGCAACTGTGGCGGTCCACCCACCCTGGGTTGGTTCTCAGCAAATACTTTCTTTTGCCATTCAATGACAGCGATTTATACATCAAAGCAAACATTCCTTTTCGGTCGAGGTGTACACAACTATTTTCTGTGTGCACATCCTTCATTTTTTAGAGTAGTAATGAAAAGGTTCACATTACAAGTTTTAACAACAAGTAAATTTTCGTAATTGGTGTTAGTGTCATTGATGGTAACTCGAGGCAACAGAGTAACACTTCCTTCCTAACAGCTGTTTAGAGATGAAAAATCAAACGTTTGTGATGTAACGGAAATTTTATCTCATTACTAGCATAAGCACGTGCACTTTAACCTTGAATGTTTCAAAACAATTTTTTTTATGAAATAAAGTAACTTTCGGCACAAATTAAAAAATAAATCGAAAAACAAATATTATATTTTTGCTCTTCATATTGCTACATTTCAAGTGCTACAACACTTGCAATAATTTTCTGAAACGTAGATGATATGGATGACAACTAATGTTTACTGTGCGGATGTCATTCAGTTGTTGCTGTGCGTCGTGATGTCATTTAAAATAAAGTACAATTCTAATTAGAAGTAAATTGCTGTATTAAGAATACGTTATGTTTGAACAGTATTTACTTCCTGTCATACGTAGTACAAAGTTAATTAATACTGCAAAACAATATATGTCGAGATTTTGAGGTTAATACATGATTTCGGGGTCACTGATACCGAAAAACATTAGGTTTTTGTTTTGTTTATTCTTCAATATGTCTTCATTCTCCCTATCTGATCTCCATTTGTAAACAACGTTAGCGCTCAACTCTTCCCAGGATTTTTCTCAAAATGAATATTTCCCGATCGATCTACAAGGGCGACTATAAACACTGTGAATTTGAAACGAATATATCAATTTCCTAGGATAATACTTAACATAAAGCCCCAAAGACGGTTTCGAAATTTCCTCAAAAATCACCTTAAATTAGTTTTAAAAAATATTTTTTGGTAGAATAGAACACAGTACGCTTATAAATAGATATCGATTCTTCAGAGTTAAATCTTCGGTTCTTCAGAATTAAATCAAGAATTTTTTTAAAAAGGTAATTAAAATAACTTGAAAACGGCTTTATTTTTTAAAAAATAGAGTAAAGTTTGCTCAATAAAATGACATGAGTCGTATTTTTTAAACATCCGGAATTTTGAAAACTGAAACGGCTTAAATTTGTGTGAAGTGAGCAATGAAAATAGACATTAGAAGGGAACACAATGCGGTTAGATATTTCTTATAAAATGCAATGTGTTCCTGAATGGAAGATCTTTAAATCATTTTATGAAGATGTTTTCGAAAAATACGCTGCAGCGTCTGTGACCGGGAGGCCCTAAGATTCGAGCTCCGAAGCTGACTGATTTTCGACACCCGCTAGTTTCAGTTCGGCATTCGTCTGGAGGAGAATTCAAGCAGCGGGCCGCTCTGATCGATAGTTTCGCATTGGTTTCTTCGATCAACACTAGTGAGCGCCGGGGCAGTCACGGACCACGCGCAACCCTTCTTCCACATCCTTGCTCCCCCTCTCCCCTCAAACTCACACACCCACACATGCCGGGCGGCCAGTGGGGGGCTCCGAGATTGTCCCGGCAGGGGCGGTGCCCCTCTGGCGGGGTTCCGAGGGGGGGAAACCCCCTCAATGCATTCTTGGCTACCCGGGATGAGCCGCGTCTCGGTCAATTGTACTGACGTTTCAGCCATCTTGCTGTGGCCTCCTTCAGAGCTATACGGAAACCCCCTCAAGCCCACGTGTGGCTTGGCGCCGCCCTCCCTTCCACCGCCACCTCCAGAGACATAACATACACGATACTTACGGGATGAATGACCATAGCTCTTGTCGCAACCGGCAAACACAAAATAAACAATCAATTTTTTGATTGAAGCTTTTGAAGCCATTCTTATCTTGTTAAATCATACACTGTTCTTTTGCAAGAAATAATAGGCAATGCTAGTTATTCGTGTGATTCCAGCGTATTACAGACTATAGCATAGCGACTACAGCTTCAGCCTGCTAGCTTGAACTTGACTCCCACCAAGCCCTTGTGTCTTTTTTTCTTTAATGTGTTCCTCATTTAGAGCCTAGAGCCCTTGTAAATTAGGCGAAAGTTCTATTTTATTTAATTCATGGGAACATTTGAAAATACCAAGTGCAAGAAAATAGAAAATTAAAATCTTAGGCGCTCCCTTTGCTGAAGAGTGTTCACGAGATGGGTGAAGAATTAGTAAGATACAATTTGCTGTATTATAATATTAAGAATCCGTTACAAATAAAACGAGAAAGTATTATTGTAGCATGTCTAGTTTTCAGAAATATCTGACTGTCCGGCTATGGAAAACACTGAGGACAAAATCGTTCAGAGGATATTCTGCAAATTGGTATTTCCCTGTCGATCTGACCGTACTGAAGGCACTGGGAATTTCAAATGGGTTTTGATTTCCGGGGAGGGTGGGAGATGCTTGAGCGGTTGGACGCGTCTCGGCAAAAACTTCTCAATGTGCTACCACACGATATTTCTAGAGACCGGAAGTGGATGTCATATGAAAACTCCAAATATGTACACAAATGTGCGTTGAAACAGTAAGAATAGGTAATAAATACGTAAAATCGAAGATATGTAAAACAAATTAAAATGAATAAACAAATTCACTAATTATAAAAGGCATTTACGTAATACAAAATTACATTATAAAAAATTCTTAACAAATTTTAAAAATAATGTCACACTTCCCATATCCCACTTCCCTCTTCCACCCACACAACTTTTCCGTCAGTAGTGGATGCTTCATCTATTGCTACCCAGGTCCATAGTTTTGTGGCGTGACTAGACGCAATAAATATATCAACATTATTCCTCGTCCAAACTGGTGATATCTACGACCAGCGAATCACTGCAGCGGGAAGAACTCGCACTGAATGTTCAACGCCCGCGATCGCCAATGTTCTTCGAAAATTAAGGTTGAAGGTTTGAATCCACGGCGACTGAGGAACTTTTCGCTCCAAGAGAAGACAACGATCTTCGTCGCTGCGTATGCTACCTGTATCTGGGCGCCGGCGTCGAGACATCAACAGGGGTGGGCGCCCTGGGTCGGAGGTTGCATAACTAACTAATTATTAAAAATACACATTTTCTAGTAAAATCACCCGACCAAAAACGACGGGGACACGTTTATTGTTCGTGATGATCATCTACATTCGACGGTTAATTGAATACATGGACTTACAGTGATGTGATGGCTTGAATTTAGATACTTCACTTCAAAGGATTATACACTCACGGTGGCAACAGATGGCCCGCCGAATAGCGCGTGGACTTCTCCGGAAGCCGGCAGGAATCTGCGCCTGGTTGAGTCGGAGACGCGCCCGAGTCCAGTGAGTTGAGGCCGCAACGTCTGATGCGCTGGTCCTAGGCCGTCAAACATCGTCTGGACCGCGTAGTGTTTAGCAGCCGAGAAACAATGCTGCACACTCCCTCGTATACGTGAAGGGTGTTATTTAAATAGTTCTAGTCCTCCATTCAGAATAAATTCCGATGCTGGAGTTATCGAAATTATTGCTCGAGATTATTACGTTTCTCGTGCGCGGTAGTCGCCGTTAAAATTTCAAACAAATCTCCGAGCCGACCGCTCACTTAGTCTATTTCTATCTCTCCAAACCTTCAGCGCCCGTTTGCTCTGCGATTTCCACTCCCACCCCTCTCGCAAGATGCCCGACCTATCCCGTCGCAAAACTTAACGGAAAGTTACACGCGAAGGTTTTTATAGCCGGTCTTGATTTACAGTGGGTGCTGTCGCCTCTTATGCAACAGTTCTGCCCGTCCATCACCCACTGTTGCACATAGCAGTGGAAGGGTGCCATTCGGGGGGGGGGGGGGTTACGAGCAGGGATACCGGCACGCGTGCAGCTGTGTGTGTCTAATGCGCGAAAGAGGCACTCTTTGCCTCGAAGTTATTTTTAACTCAGCGTGACTCGAGGGTCGCGCTTGTGCGATGAGCCTTGCTCATTGCAATAATTATTAATATTGATGAGAAATAATTAAAGAACAGATACTACATATGTACACGAAGCATTATCAAAACAGATAAATAAAATTAAAGTGTGTGATTTTTGAGTGTTCGCCTTTTAAATACATGTTCAACTTGCTTATTCGATTACTAAAACGAATTACTTGCCAAATCAATCAAGTAAAGAACTACTGAATGAATCAACAAAAAAATTAAATGTAATGTAGATACTACTCTTGAGATCAACATAGTTTTTATTTGACTTGATATCCCAAACGGTTGCGAAGATATAACTTGTTAAGTTGAAATCCTCACTGTTTCTCTCTGCCTAGAGCGCTGGGCACTTGGTGCGAAACGTGCCGAGGCTGGGAGGTTTTCGACGAACCTATGTCATTTCACAATTGGGTGGCGTGGCGTGGCGTGGCCAGGCCCGGCTCACCTGACTGGGGCCACAGAACACACTCAACATACCTGCGCTGCTAATATCAGTGCCCACTGCATTGCAATGGCCCTAAGCCAGCTATCCCTATGCGTTGACAATGGTACACTTCCCCTTCTACGCTTACCTTGGCCTAAAACCGTATGCGCACATAAGAACATGCCACCCAACACTTTTCCTCCTAAAATAGCAACGGCATTCTCATCATCTCTATAGATATAGAGACTCTACCGCTGACGTGTTACTGCTCGATGATCTATGTGTCGACAATGATTTTTTCATTCATTATTTCTTGTTTCCGAGCGCATCAACTACTATGGTCATTAACCCCGTAAGTATAGTGCACTTTTATCACGCTTGTGGAGTTTTCCCAGCGCGGTGGACGCGTGTGATACCGCGTCGACCTTCACGTCTTGGCGGAGGTTTCCCCCCCCCCCCCCAGGTTTCTCCCTCCCCAGCAGGGCATCGCCTCAGCTGCGACAAGCTCCCACCGCCTGGCAGGTCTCCCGACATGTGTGGTAGGGTAGTGCATATGGATGTGTGTGTGTGTGTATAGCACTATCCGATAAAAAAAAGTTTTAAAAAATTAAAACATTTTTTAGAAGATTATTGTTTTTAATTATTAATAATTATTGCTCATATAGGCAGAAATTACTAACATTTGCAAAAAACCTGGCTTAAATGAAATAACTAATTTTGAAGAACATATTGTGATTGAAGAAAAAATCTCTCTTCAATAGTGTAATTCTACCAAGGATCCAAAAATGTTCAAACCTTTGCAATTTTCGAATTTTCAGAATTAACAGCGGCAATCGGAGCTATGCCATCTGTAGGGAGTTTTCTCGCTGTTTAACGAACAAGAATCGACTGAAAAATCGATGTTCTGCGCACGCGCAGATGCTCAAGAGGGAAGCTAAACTCGAACTGCGCATGCGCATAAGATCGATAGAACTGTCGATTGCTGTAACACTTCGCTGTGAAAAATCTCCCTAAAATAAGTGTGTTTCAATCTATTCAGAGAAGTAATTGTAAAAATTGATCCACTTTTGCAAAAATTTTGAAAATATCCCAGGGGCTTCATGTAAAATACTCATAAAATTTAAAGATTATTTTCGAAATCGTAGAGCTTGGAGTTAAAATTTTGACAGTTCCCACAAATTATAAAGATGTTGTTCATACATAACAGACTCATAGATGCAGAGGCAGGTACTACAGAATGACACCGACTTTCCGTATTAGATTTTTATATCCTTTGGTCTTGGCTAGCTATTCGGACTTATCATGCTAGTGGCTATCTATCGCCTCGCAAAGTACTTGTTTTTGAAATTTTCTTAATTTTTCGGTTTCGATAGTAGGTAATTCGGTAATGATAGTAGAATGGAAATATTGTTTTAGGATATTAAAAAACAGTAAAACTTCGCCATAAATGGCAACTTTTTTTGAGAAATTTGGAGCCGTTTTTAAGAAAATGGCCTTTAAGTGCTACTGTACATGTGAAATTTGAACCTCTTTTCTCTGAAAACTATTGAGTTTCCAAAAACCATTAAATGAAGTGTTTCACGAACTTTCAGTCACAAATGCAATAGTTTTTCCAAATAGTTGGAAATGTCCACATTAAAGCTGTAAATCTAAAAAAACTTACATTTGCGTAAATTTTAAAAACAAAAACAAAAGAATACATCGAAATTAATTCTATGCCATCGTAAACAGCGCAATTAGCACTACATGTTTGAAAATTTTGAAGAAAAATTTGGAGCGGTTTCTGAGAAAATAAAGTTTGAGTTTTTCTAAAAATGCAGAATTTTGGACTAATTTTCACAGAAGACAGTTGAGTTTTTGAAAAAAATTGGTAATGTTAAGGCAGCATGGAAAGTACTCCCCCCATATAAAATACATGTTATAGATTCATAGAGTCGCGACACGAGCGAGAAGGATCAAGGAATATTTTCTTGATGAAAATGCTCTATACGGTTTAGCCGCTATTGCTCACAGACAGAAACGCGGACGGACGCACGTTTTGGCGTAAACCTAATTTTCAATATCAAGAAACCATAAAACCTTGATTCTGAGTACAGAATGTGTTAGAAATAATTTACTACATATGCGAACGAGAATTATCCACTTTTTCGGTAACAGGGACCTACAATACTATTTTTTTGTGCCAAAATATTTCAATTTTTGCTGCAGCATTACAAAACGTTTTCTATATAACTTATGTATTATCCGAGAACGTAAAACACGTAATGATTTTCTCAAAAAGTAGTTCCAAATTTATTCTTGAAATGAATCTCAAATAGAGTTCAGTTTTCTTGATAATATGACAAAGAGCCTATTATCAATAAAACATTTTTAATTTTAAAAATTGCAAAACTTTTTGGAATTCCATTTATTTGCTCGTACAGTTATTTAACGTACGAAGGTCAGCCAAAAAGTATACATTCTATTTTTTCTACTTAATTAAAATGAGTTAAATGAAAATTTTAAATTTGGCACTATTACTTAAACATTCTTATATTATCCACCACATCTTTATACGTCAACATGTGGTAGCACAGCAGTCGTTCCAAAATTGCTGACAACGATGTTCAAAAGGTACAGAGTTGTGTGATTAAATTGTTTAATTTGTCCCTATTTCCCCTTGTCTCATTTGTTCCTTTGTCCCCTCCTTTGTTTGTCCCATTTCACCCCTTTGTCCATATTTTTCTCCTTGTTCCATTTAGTATCTTTGTCCCTTTTGCCCTCATTGTCGTTTGACCCTTTCATCCACCCCCTTTCCCACTGTGTCCCTTTCTTCCCATGGTCCCATTTTCTCCCCAGGTCCCACTTATCCCATATTGTCCCCCTTTCCCCACTTTTGTCCCACTTGTCTCAATTTTGTCCTTTTTCTTCCTTTCAAGCACTGCAATTGTTATTTTAAAATGTTATCAAGATCCTGTACCAACAAACCTTGAGCATCGAGAGTAATGAAAAATCTTAACTCATGAAAGTGTTAAATGTTTTTTGAATAAGTGAAAAACTATAAATAACAAACATCATTATTTGTAGTTCATCCTCTATTAATATTTAAGACCTTGTGACAAATAACTATTATATTTCAATTTAAATAAATTGACTTCTGACTTTTGATAATTTGGATGCAGTTATTCCTTTGGGAGCTTCATTTATGATAGTTTTGATATTGAAATTCCCAATTGAATAACTGGTCCCAGATTATTGAACCTCAGAAGTCACTCTATTTAAATCAGAGAATAGGTACCAATAGCTAGCAGCTGATGGGACTAAATTGAAAAGCAAGGTTGGACTAAAGAGATGACAAAACTAATCAGCACTAGTAAGTCTGTACTATTCTATGGCACTACTAATTTCTTTAAAGTTTTCATTTCAAGAATGCAAAGTTCACTTATAAATATTCGGACAGGTCTCAATGTCCCTGAAACCTCTGAAATGTTAAATATTGCAGAAATTAAAATTGTTCACCCCCTTCTCTTTTACTTCAAATTAAGACTCTAAAGAATGTCATCTAGTTTTTCAAAGTATAAATAGTTGTCATGTAATCTTGAGTAAAATAAAGGCAGTATTTGAAATATGTTAAATAGAATTTTTTCGAAAATTTTCCAGTTTTCTTTTTTTTTTCTTCGATTTTTGGCTTAATTTGAGTAAAGTGTGCTTAATAACATGGCATAGGATCTATTTTTCTTAAAACCAGGAATTTTTAAAATTGCAAAGGTTCAATTTTTTTAAACTCCTTTTACACATATAATAGCATAGCAACAGATTTCTTATGTAACACAATCTATTCCGAATATTAAATCTTTAAATCATTTTTATAAACACTATTTTCAAAATATTAGTAGTTTTAAAACTCAAAACTTTTTTCAAATTTGTGTTTCATTTTAAACTTAATGCTAAAAGTTTCTTTCACAGTGTAATCTATTCTCAATATTGTACAGTTTTTTCAAAACAGAAGTTTTTGCAATTTATAGAAAATTTTCCTCAATGACAAAGGGAATTTTGAATATCTAGTATTGTTTTTGACTTCCATTCCTGGCAATACACAAGATTTTTATTCCTTAAAATTCTTTCCTAGGGAAGAGCATTGTATGCTTATAACTGTCGTATATATCCAATTATCATTAAAATTTCTACGAGTTTTTGAAAATTGCATTTCTCAGAAGAGAAAGAATTAGTCAGATACAATTTGCAGTTAATCGAATATGGGTTATCCGTTACAAATAATACAAGACAGTATGTGATTTTGTAGCATCAATACTTTTTCTTGAGTTTTCAATAGAGGAATTTTACTATTGCTTATGTGTACATTACTCGTTCTATATGCAAACATTAATAGTCACCATTCCTTTATAGGGTGCAATAACAGGAGGGATAACAAGTCTTCTCCTTGTTGGCACATTAATAGTGGGCTCACAAACAGCAGTTGCATCAAAACAAATTGTCTATCCCACAAAACCTACATCAACCATTGGCTGCAGTCATCTCTTTGACACATCAACTGAAAATGTAAATCATACAATTTTCCAACAGTAAGTTGAACACTAAAATTCTATGGAATACTGTAAACTATTTAAACCCTGAATTTTACTGACAATACATTTTCTCCATTATAGAGAAACAGTTCCTGAACCACCATTTATTTTATTTAGAATATCTTTCATGTACTTCACCCCTATTGGATGTTTAACTGTGTTAATAGTTGGTTCAATTGTAAGCTGGTTTACTTGTTCCAATACATCCAACACTGAAAATGTGAACAGAGATCTACTGAGCCCAGTAATCTATAGGTGGCTCTCAAATGACATTAGTAATAAAGAAACGATAGTTGCAGAACCTCTATTGATACTTAAATAAAGCAGTGTTACTGTTTATTAAATTAAAATACTTTTTATTTATGAGACAATACGTATCATCAACCAATGTTACAAGAAGAACTAAAATCCACAAGTTCCATTGACTCAGCATTTTTTAAATTAAATTTAATTAAGGTCAAATACTTCATTTTCACATCCAATTTAGTAGTTGTTTTTTGCCTGCAAATGATTTTAAAAGAAATTTATGAGAAGAAAAACAGTAATTCTCAATAAAGTTTATTATCATAATCACATAACTTTATACACAATTTAGCAAGAAATAGCATGAGGCTGAAATAGTAATGTCTAAAGAACAAACAAAGAAATAAAGAGTTACACATGACACTTCACTTGCCTGTGATACTACCTGTTTATTCATCAAAAACAGGTAATTAAATTGTTGATTTATTGAGTTTTTTTGTGTTTTTTCACTGATTACATATTTCTCAAGCATATCAAAGTTTAATTTACAGTTCGCAAGTTTCTCTAATCCAGCCTTTTCTATCAAAATCTTGAACTACTTCAATTATCTTCCTCTGACACATTTTTGAACGGCCCACTTCAATCAGATGATCTTTAGAAGTCAGTTCATGGAGATCCTCAGTTTCATCATTTTGAGCATAAATCACACCCAACATGAAAAGAATATGGTAAAATTGCGTTGGTGCAAAAGTATTGATTTCTTCTAAAAATGCTGTTTTTGAGAAACTTTCAATATCACATTTCAATTTTTTTAATAAGTTAACAAAAGATTCATAATAGATATTAATTAAATGATCATAGTGATTTTCTACCACCTTCCTCTGTGCACTACTATACAAAAAGAAAATTAGATCTCGAACAGGAGAACAAAATAGAGTAAGTTGAAAATCTAATAATTTCATGTCCAGTAGCGATCTATTTTGAGAACCTTCTTCATATTTAAACAATATATTATTTGTCCATAGATCATTATGCACTAACGTTGCAAATGGTTCCTTTGCTAAGGATTTATTTTCAACTTTTATACGAGATACAATATGATTAACCATTTTCTCAAAATAACAACGGCACTCTGGCACATTTTTAACTAATGTTTCCACAAAAGTCTTTCTTTCCTGCACCTCATCTTCTCCTTTAACCCCAATATGAAAATGTGTAGTGGTTTTTAATACAGTTTCCTTAAATATAACTGGTTTCTTTTCTCTGAGAGCAACACCAAGTGCATGAAATGAAGCAAGACTCTGCATTATGAGTTCACAATGTTTCAAATCTAACCCACCCAATCTATCTGCCATCTGATAATTCTGTACTTTTAAGTTTCCCATCAAAAGTACAGCATCAAAATCTGTGATACTACTTCTCATTGGTGAAATACGAGCACCATAGAAAGGTGGAACTAAATTTACAATCTCATGCTTTTCTAATCCACATTCTTGCTGCATTTCAAGATACGCAGGATACACCAATTTATACAAATTTATTTCCTTTTCAAAAGTAACATCTACATTGAAAACTTCACGTAAAAATTGTGTTGGAGGTAACAATTTTGCTATAATATGGTGAATTTGATGTACATTATTATTCAAAATATTAACAGTAAGCAAAAACAAGCTACTTCCATAATTTTCACCAGCTGCTGTAGCATTTCTTGAGGTACAATCTGTGACATTAACTCCTGGTCCAAATTTCCCTTTCAATAGATCTTGTAGATCATCGTTAGTTAAACCTTTTAATCCATGAGTTTCTGACATTATAAACCTGATGGAAGAAGTATATATTTTTAAATTATGGTGGCTCACAGACTCACTTGATGAACAATGATTTAATATTAATTGCAAAAATATTACTCAATACTTACAGTACTAAATAAATCTTAATTAGGTCAATAAAAGAAATACAATTTAAAATCACTTCCCTGATCACAACAGTGTGATATGCTAGTTCCAACTGAGTCAGTTTTACACTATCCTGTGGGTTTCTCACACAAGGTCATATACATTATAGCCCTCTTCATTGCTCATGACAACACTTTTTGGACTTCCTTTTTCACATCACTGATAGAGAGACATGTTGTAAACAGAAAATGTTTGTCATGGTGTGATAAGAACACTGCAATTGTGATTATCAAGGGAAAGATGATAGCAGAGAGCAGAAGTCTTGATTTTTTGTCATAAAGGAAAGTATAAAAATAAACTTTTTAACTCTTAGAGTGTAAGTGGTAAGAACTAAATAATACTGATGCAAAGATTAAACTACTCCATCTTGTAAACTCTCCCCAAAAAATAATTACAAAATACCACATCCAAAATTTGTCTAGAAATTGACAGAAAAATTGTTTGTTAATTATTATAAAAGCAATCTTTAACACATAAGAATTATTCATTTTATCACATACTTCATCAGAACTAAGCTACCACTTGGTAATGAAATTAATGTTTTTGAATTTAACATGATAATACAATACTTTATTAAAGAAAATTTGTTTTACTTTAACACTGACTTCATATAGCGTCAAGATTTAATCTGCACTTTCTTATGCTAGTTGAGTGCTTTACAAAAATAACTTCAATGCTTACTCACATAAAGATATTTCACCAATACTCACACTTTTAAGCTAAATACTTATGTGATTGTCACAATTTTTTTTTATCAAGATGAGTAAGCTTTTATTGTAGGAAAATGAAATATAAAATTATTGAAAGTATCGAAGATAATTATTAGAAAGAAGAGTATTTATGAAAATTTCTAGATGAAATATAGTTGTGGAATCCATGACTTTAGTTTATTTTTTCATGATCATGGTAATTGGAACTAGAATGTTCTCATCTCCAAGCTACACTGTTTGCCAGCCAAAGCGGGTATTCTACTCATAGGGTCAGACACCAGCACTAGAGCAATTGCCCCAGCGATGCTAAGAGAAAAGCTAACCCCTCCAAAGAGGTCGCTGGGGTGTCGTCCTAACAAAGCAACTGGGAAGGCGGAACTGTTATTGGCTGGGAATGCACCGCGCCAATGAGAGAAGGCTCAAGATGTGGGAGACTTGTCTCTGGGTTTCAGAAGACGTGAGCAGCGTGCGACGTGACCAGAATCCGAAGGCCCAATACGAAAGGTTTCACATGGACTTTGCCGGCTCGTTTTTAGGGAGCAATGCGGTTGATGGTACCCGAAGCGCAGTGTAACTTTCCGCATGTAGTGGAAATGTAGATCTGAACGACGAAACCCTCTTCTACCAATAATAATAAACGATAAGAACATTACAAAGCATATTTAGGATAGCCCCGGGGCCATTAACTCTCATTACGGCCCGCATTTCATCTTGAAGACATTCGGAAAGTTTTGCCAAGTAATAAACGCACTCATTTCATAAATTCAATTATGAATACAATCAGCCCTCAATAATGGGCGAAAATAAAAATATAGTAACAAACATTCTCAATTGGAACGTGAATGGAATAAAATGGCAAGAAAATCAATTGCGATACTTTATAACGAGACACAACATAAAAATAGCTTGTATTTCAGAAACTCACGTGTTACCACAAATCAAGTTTTCAATACCACACTTTAATATCTATCGCAACGACCTCTCTCTGTAGGAGGAGTTGCCATACTAATGCACAAATACATAAAACACGTTCATTAACAGTCCTAAGATCAACAACCTAGAAACTACAGCAATAAGTACCTAAATAAATAACAAAAACACAACTATAAAAGCGGCATATAAACTTCCTAATAACTTATTTCCTAACAAAATATATACAGAAATATTTGGAAACAACAATAATAGCATGTTATTATGCGACCTTAATAGCAAACACAGCGCTTGGGAATGCAACACAACCCAAGGGGAAAATTTAGCTACCACCCTTAATTTAAATATTCTGGACCTAATAGAACCCACTCATTACCTTTACAACAATAATATAATTCCGGACGTATTGGATATGCTTATCACAAAAAATATTGATTTTCCGATATATCAAAAAGTGTTTCCTGATTTCTATTCGGATCACAACCAAATAATCATATCACTTCATCCTATCTATCTTCTTTTTATAAGCAGCAAAAAGGTAGCATTAACTGGTTTAAATTCAGAGAATTTTTTAAAATTAACTACAAACATGGGCACAACATTCAATCTGCAAATGACTTAGATAATGAAGTAAAACGATTAGTCAGCAACATACAAGGATCCCTCACAAATTCTACCACATATCTCAAAAGAACAAACCCAATAAACAAGACACTAATTCCAATAAAATCATAAGCCTAATTAATTGGAACTGTATATAGTGGTTTCTGATTAAATTCATCAACTTGTTTATTGAAATGGTAAACACAATTTAAGACGCCATTGGCAAATGACACGGCGACCAGACTTAAAAAGAAAATTAAACAAACTGACGGGACTAGTTGAAACAAAACTAAACCAATATAGACATGCAAGCTTACAGACTTTTCTAAAAGAAATTCACCCATCATCTAAAAATATGTGGTCCACAATACAGAGAATAAAAAGACAAAAACAAGAATTTCCACACAATGAACTAGGAACAGAAATGGCAAATTCCGACTTGGAACAAACATCTCTTATAGCTGACTAACTTGAAAAGTCATTCAATCCAAAACCAGTCGAGAGCGATCATTTTAATAAACAAGTTGATGAATTTAATCAGAAACCACTATATACAGCTCCAGTTAATGTATATTCCCATCAAAAGTTACACTAGATATCAAAAAAACAATAACTAAAAAATCGGCAGGATACTATTCTATTTCGAATAAAGTTCTAAAAGAACTAAATAACAACCTGATAGCAGGCATTACAGCAATATTTAACGCAGCACTCAGAATATGTTACTTTCCCAACGATTGGAAAATTGCAACAGTGCTATTCTTCCGCAAACCAGGAAATAATTCAAGAGATCCAGCAAACTATAGACCAAAAAGCCTGCTCTCCTCATTGTCGAAACTATTAGAGAAACTGATATTGAAACTAAAAATAAAATTTCTGACAAACACACACGTAATCTCAGACACACAAACCACTCCATAACATATCAAATATTACGGTTAACCGACTATATTGCGCAAAGATTCCATACTAAACAACATACTATCGCAATATTTCTGTATATAACCAATGCCTTTGACAAAATATAGCATCAAGGCCTTCTCTACAAATTAAAACAAATAGCCACTCCAGACTACTTACACCAAATTCTTAAATCAAAGTCCCAAGTCAAAATTAACGTTGCCTTATCACCCTTACGCCAGAATTCAGCAGGACCGCCTCAAGGGGCCCCGGTATCTCCAGTATTATTCAATATATATATAACCACATCTAATAGATTCGCAAATAGGGCTTTTCGCTGAGGATACTGCCCTTTTTTCAATGCATGGGGAGAGGATAACAACTAGGAACTACCTACAAGACGGCCTTGACGCATTCAATTAATTGTACACAATAAAAACATTCTCTAAGGACCAAGCGATACAGCAGCTAAGTAAAAAGGAATGCACCTTGATACAAAAGTAAACTGGAAAACACACATCCATACAATAGGAACCAAAACATAAGCAAAAATTTCTAAACTTTACGCACTAAACAAAAAATTCTCCTTTAAAATAGAGACAAGAATGATAATAGCGACTATGACTTACGCATGTTTAATATGGGGAAATGCAGACAAATCTAATATAAACGTTTTACAAACTATGGAAATAAAGCACTAAGAATTATAATTAAAGCCCCATGGTTCATTTCGGACAATGATATCCACAACGAACTACATTTTGCGAAAATAAAAGAACACATCACTAAACTGTCCGAAGACCTTTTCATCACCCTCCACATCTCCAACATCATATTCAACTTTAAACGCACAGCAGAACCGAACCTACGCATCGATTTTCGCTTCCCCAAACACAGAGTGAGACCACCATAAAATGGCAGAAAATCGACCTCAAATGATATGACCTTCATTGACTAATCATACCAACGATCATTCTCTGTATTTCCAATTTACTTCCAAATTAATTTAAATTATTGAAATAAACCAAAAACTTTTAAAGCACCCATCCAGGACTCCCACAGTTAGGAAATAAACCAAAAGTTATGTATGTTTCTTTTCACTACCCTGAAAAACATGTATGTTGAACAAAAAGAAAATACTTAAAAAAATATTTTGCAACAACAAAGACACACTGTTTGACATCCCCTATCAACGTTCTTCGAATAATGAATCAGAGTAATTTGTGCAAACATTTAACTCGTCGAAGTCTGAAGTCAACAAAAAGCACGTGGCCCTACTCTTACAGACGTTTTGGTAATGCACATAAAAGATGGGGAGAGGCCTACGCAAAAGCTACGAGGTTGACAACCTACAAAGTTAGTCATTATTCCAGCCGCGAAGCAGGTTCATCAGCAGCTTCAGCATCAACAGTAACAGCATTAGAATCAGCTCCAGCAGACAGCCGTACGCAGTTGTCGCGCTCACTACATTTTCAATTGTTAAGAAAGTATAGTATTCGGAAACTCCACAAATAGTATTAGAGTAATTTTCCGCCAAATTTGGCTATTCGGTCACAATTTTGTTTCCCGCGTATTTCGGAAACGAAGAGTCGGATTAAAGTGTGGTTTGTTTTATTGAATTTTGTCGTCGAGTGACGTACTCACATATCAGATTTCAGACAGAAGCGGCGAAATGATTTTTTTTTGCCAATTTTTCCACCAAATTTGGCAATTCGGTCACAAAATGATTTCACGTGTATTCGGGAACTAATAGTCGGATTAAAGTCTAGTTTGCTCCATTGAAATTCTCGTCGACAGATGTACTCACATTCGTGATTTCAGAAAGAAGCGACGAAATTGAGTATTTTTCCAAATTTTCCACCATTTTTGGTAATTCCGCCAAATTTTTTAGCTTCATTTCACTCGTATTTCGTAAAATAATAATCGGATTTAGGTCTGGTTTGCTCCATTGAATTTCTTATAGTAAGATGTATTCACATATAAGATGTAAGAAAGAAGGGACGAAATTGAATTTTTTTCCAAATTTTCCACAATTTTTGCTATTTCCGGCACATTTATATTAAACTCGTATTTTTTAACTAAAAATTAACTAAAAGTTAACTAAAAAATCAGATTGAAGTCTGGTTCGCACCATTGAATTTCTAGTCAAACAAATGTACTCACATACGTGATTTAAGAAAGAAGCGTCGAAATTATTTTTTCAAAATTTTCCACCATTTATTGTAATAACGACTTATAATATAATAAGGATATATATATATAATATATATATATATATATATATATATTAATATATATATATATATTATATTTTATATATATATCTTATATCTATCACACGTATTTCGTAAACTAATATTCATATTTATGTCTGGTTGCCTCACATTTAATTTCTTATCGAGAGATGTATTCAAATATTAGATTTCAGAAAGGAGCGACGAAAATTAATTTGTTTCCAATTTTTTCACCATTTTTGGTAATTCCGGCACATTTTTGTTTCACTCCTATTTCGTAAAATAATCGGACTGAAGTCTGGTTTCCTGGTCCTGGTCTATTTATATTTGTTTCATTGCAATTCATTGGTGCAAAGCAAAAACCAATCAGACGAAAAGATTCCGAGATAGAGCAGAAATAAAAGGAACCTCAATTGTCCAAGTTACAAAACGACCCAGCACTGCTATCTGTAATTATGTATAAAAGTAGAACACATTAAAAGAAATTGATTGGTGCAAAGCAAACTTTAATCAGACGAAAAGCTTTCGAGATAGACGAGAAACAAAAGGAAATTCAATTGTGCAAAGTACAAAACGACCCCACCTTACGTGCCAAATTTCGAAAAACATTAATTTCAGCACTGCTATCTCTAAATCTGATTACAAGTAAAACACATTAAAAGAAATTGATTGGTGCAAAGCAAACACCAATCAGACGAATATTTTCCGAAATAGACGAGAAACAAAAATAAACGCAATTGTAAAAAGTACAAAACGATCCACCCTTACAAGCCAAATTTCGAGAAATAATAATTTCAGCAATGCTATCTCTAATTCTGGTTACAAGTAAACACATTAAAAGAAATTGATTGGTGAAAGGCAAACTCCAATCAGACGAATAGTTTCCTAGATAGACGAACAAAAAGGTACCTCAATTCGGCGAAGTACAAAACGACCCCACCTTACGTGACAAATTTCGAAAAATATTAATTTCAGCACTGCTACTTCTAATTCTGGTTACAAGTAAAACACATTAAAAAAATTGATTGGTGCAAAGCAAACTCCAATCAGACGAATAGTTTCCGAGATAGAAGAGAAACCAAAGAAACCTCAATTGTGCAAAGTACAAAACGACTCCGCTTATGTGCCAAAATTCGAAAAATATTAATTTCAGCACTGCTATCTCTAATTCCGGTTACAAGTAAAACACATTAAAAGAAATTGATTGATGCAAAGCAAACTCCAATCAGACGAATAGTTTCCGAGATATACGAGAAACAAAAGGAATCTTAATTGTGCAAAGTACAAAACGACCCCGCCTTACGTGCCAAATTTCGAAAATTAATAATTTCAGCACTGCTATCACTAATTCTGGTTACAATTAAAACACATTAAGAGAAATTGATTGGTGCAAAGCAAATTCCAATCAGACAATTAGTTTCCAGGATAGAAGAAAAACAAAAGGAAATTCAATTGTGCAAAGTACAAAACGACCCCCCCTTACGGACCAAATTTCGAAAAATATTAATTTCAGCACTGCTATCTCTAATTCCGGTGACAAGTAAAACACATTAAAATAAATTGATTGGTGCAAAGCCAACTCCAATCAGACGATTAGTTTCCGAGATAGACGAGAAACAAAATAAATCTCAGTTTTTCAAGTTACAAAACGACCCCCCCCCTTACGTGCCAAATTTCGAAAAATATTAATTCCAGTACTGCTATCTCTAATTTTGTATACATGTAAAACACATTAAAAGAAATTGATTGGTGCAAAGCAAACTTCAATCAGACGAATAGTTTCCCAGATACACGAGAAACAAAAGCAATCTCAATTGTGCAAAGTACAAAACGACCTTAAGTGCCAAATTTCGAAAAATATTAATTTCAGCACTACTGTCTCTAATTCTGTATACAAGTATAACACATTGAAAGAAATTGATTGGTGCAAAGCGAACTCCAATCAGACGAATAGTTTCCGAGATAGACGAATAACAAAATGAACCTCAATTGTTCAAGTTACAAAACGACCCTCCCTTACGTGCCAAATTTGGAAAAATATTAATTTCAGAACTGCTATCTCTAGTTCCGTATACAAGTAAAACACATTAAAAGAAATTGATTGGTGCAAAGCAAACTCCTATCAGTCGAATAGTTTCCCAGATACACGAGAAACAAAAGCAATCTCAATTGTGCAAAGTACAAAACGACCTTAAGTGCCAAATTTCGAAAAATATTGATTTCAGCACTGCTATTTCTAATTCTGTATACAAGTAAAACACATTAAATGTAATTAATTGGTGCAAAGCAAACTCCAGTCAGGCAAGTAGTTTCTGAGATAAACGAGAAACAAAAGCAACCTCAATTGTGCAAAGTACAAAACGACCCCCCTTACGTGCCATTTGGCTGTCTGCATGCGAGCTGCACTGTCGCCTCTGCGACGTCACCCTTAGAACTGATAATGCTATCGAGACCTAATTTCAATTTTTTTTCATAAATTTTTTTTCTTCTTCTTTTTCTGTACGATTTCAATGATGTCCGATGATCTAGCGCGTTAGTGTGGAGGTGGGCACGTGATTCAGGTGGCTCCACCCACCGGATCGCAAAGCACGCCATCACAGACTCGTCGGCCGAGCCGTCGCATTATAGGTAGCCCCCAGCCCCTGCGCTGTCCCTGTGCACCGGCCATTGCGCTCGGCAGGAACAGCCCCTCACCAGCGGCCGATATCCTGCCCGCCACATTGTGTCTGTCCGAGACCATCCTGCTTTTTTTTTTTACAGCAGGTAGAAAATACGTTACGCTCGGGCTCGGCGCGTTCTGGTAGTGAGGCTCGTTTGGTTGAAATTTT